>CAKOGP040000657.1:0-49791 GCA_933822405.4 Cylindrotheca closterium | reverse complement strand
ATCCGAGTATGATGTGGCTATCGTACGTCGCAGTTTTTAAAATTAAAAATGATGTCACGAAATTTCGAAACCGATCAAAGAAATCGAAACAGATCAAGCGAAACCGATCAAAGAAATCGAAACAAGTAACTGCGACACAAAACCGATCAAATGATTTTGAAACCGATCAAAGAAATCAAAACAGGTCACTGCGACATGAAACCGATCAAACGATTTTGAAACTGATCAAAGAAATCGAAACACGTCACTGCAACACGAAACCGATCAAAAACAATATTTTGCTACAACAATTCCCCGGCCCAGGGGTTTATTGAAAACTATTTAGTAGTCAAAGAAGTCGGAGATGTGAAATTCGGAAACGGTCGGTCGATAGACGAGTTGCGGGGGGTCCTGGTCTGATTTTGATTGGGACTGTAGTTGTGGCAAGCAAAATTGAGTTGTGGGAAAAATTGAGCTGTGGGAAAATCTCACAACTAGGGGAGAAATCCGGGGATTCCCACTGCCTCACTCCAGCGGAATGAGGCCCACAAGGATTGCCATGATCTGATTGGACAAATCTAAAACGAAAACTTGGAACAATGTTGCACAATTATTGCTCGAGCAAACTCACATATTTATCAGAATACTGAGAAGACCTGTCCGAGTTCTGTCGGAGTACGAAACACTTATTGTCTCCCATTCGTTTTCAGTCTGTGGTGAAATGACCGTTCGGTATGGACGCGTTTTCCTCTCTCTTCTGCATCTGTCCGGGCTTTCAGGTTTCAGCAGAACTGTCTTGTCAAAAAAATAGAGCTTGGTGTCTTCAGTTTTGTTGCAAAGTTTACAACAGCAAGTTTTAACAAAGCGACCGAACCTAGAGTTTTAGGATAGCTTAGAGGATAGAGTATCGCTCTATACAAGGACCAGACTGGCGTTCAGCCGAGAATCCCAATTTCTTCAGCGTTGATTTCTTTCTGAATTTTCATCTGAAAACTCTAATTGTAGTTTCACATTAATAATGGCAGGGCCAGGGTTGTCAAGAACTCCCTCCAAGAGAGTTCTAGCATCAGAGGCGGAATCAACAACAGACAATGTCAGGTTCAGAGTAGAGAGCTCGTATGTCGATGATGACACTGCCAACAACCGATCCACAGAAATGGGAATGTCAGGTTCCGAAGAACAGTCACGAGAGAACAGTCGATCACAGGAGTACAGCAAGTCTCTCGAGTTTACCACCGCTTCTTCCGAGCACTTTGGTTTCAGTAGAAGCCACAAGCGGTCTAGTTCTTACTCTGGGGCATCGAAATGGCGCCAGGAGTCTCAATGGGTGCAAAGGAGCAAATATTCTGTGCTAGCATTTTTAGCTGTGACATGCATCGGTTCTGCCACGGGCATGTATTTCTTGACCAAGGCCTCGGAAACTGCTGGGTTTGCAGAAGAGGTACGTTCGAAAAATACCGGACTGGATTGGAATGGCATGGTGAACGACGTTTTCATTGTTGTCTTGTTTGCTAACAAACTGTTCTTAATCATTTCTGATTTTCAGGTTGAAGACCATGCCAATGAACTGGTTGCAATTTCTCATCAAGAGGCAACCAATATCTTTGAAGCCATTTCAAACTTTGCAGTTATGATCACTTCCTATGCCATTGATACCCAAACTGAATTTCCATTTGTCACCATTCCACATTTTGAACATCGTGGTAATAATCTTCGTTCTATTACTGGTGCCGGGTCTCTGACTTGGAATGCTTTTGTGGAATTACAAGATGTTGATGCCTGGGTAAACTACACTCGTCAACAAGATGGATGGATTCAAGATGGATTAAATTCTCAAGCCAAACGAGACGGGACAGAACCTCTAGTAGCAGACGAGATTCCTTCCAACGTGTATCGACTCGGGCGTGATCCGGAATCCGGTGCCATAGGCACATTCTCCGATACTGACAGTGCCACAAAACTTGTTACTTGGCAAGTCTCACCAGTTCCACAGAATCCCGACATGGTCAACCTAAATTTGTTTTCCACGCCGTTTGCTAATGGAATTGAGAATATAGATGGTCTCAATGTTCTCTCCAAATTCATGAGGGATCCCCGTTACTTGGAGCTGGACGAAGAAACAAACCTAGCACGTCCGCAATCCTTACTTGCCCAACCGGTCTACAAAGATTTTCGAGATGCTGACAACAGAGATTCTTCCATCATTGTCGGGTATCTTGTTGCCTTATTGCCTTGGGATAACTTTTTCAAAAATATTATTCCAGAGACCCACCATACAATGGACTTGGTACTATCCAATGACTGCGGAGAAGTTGCTACCTTGCAAGTTCGGGGGCCCGATGTCGTTGTGGTTTCCAACACGGAGGATACCCACGATCCCGAGTTCGATTCCATGGTGGTTCGTCACACCTTTGGGCAGATACCTGCCAAATGGGCAACCTTCGATAACAAAGATCGTCGAAGGCTCCAAGATGAAGTCCAATCCATCAACTCGTACTGGTGCACCTACGACCTTGCGATTTACCCAACAGAAGATTTTCGAGCCCAGTCCGAGGATGACGAAACCATCTTTTATCCCGTTGGAATTGTGATCATTTTCGTCTTTACAACAGCCGTCTTTTTGCTTCATGATACCTTTATTGCACGACGACAGGCTCGCATCGAGGAATCGGCAGCCAGATCCAATGCCATTGTGCAGTCACTCTTCCCAGCGCAAGTCCGAGAACGTCTTCTAATGGCCGGGAACGAGGACAAGGCTAGTCAACAGATCACTAGGAACGAAGAAAAGACAGCAAACTCTAGTGACCATGCGGAATCTGCTTCGAAAAATGATGGTATTGGTCTTGAAGATGGTGACTTGGTTACAGACAGGCTGTTGCGAACCAAGCCAATTGCCGATTTGTTCCCCCATGCGACTGTCATGTTTGCCGACATTTGCGGCTTCACTGCTTGGAGTAGTGTTCGCGAGCCTACCCAAGTATTTACACTACTGGAACAAATCTACAATTCCTTTGACATTTTGGCACGAAAGCGACGCGTATTCAAGGTCGAAACGATTGGGGATTGCTACGTTGCAGCCGCTGGATTGCCTGGTAAGCTTGATTGCTTGATTGATTCGTTGATTCACAGTCATGACGCAGGACTCACCAAAAGTTTTGTTGCTTTGCAGATCCACGCCCCGACCACGCCGTGGCCATGTGTCGTTTCGCGAATGAATGTCTAATCAAGATGCACTCGGTGGTCAAAAAGCTGGAAGTTCGATTGGGGCCCGACACTGCTGAATTGGGAATGCGTTTTGGTCTT
This sequence comes from Cylindrotheca closterium, assembly GCA_933822405.4. Taxonomy (NCBI): domain Eukaryota; phylum Bacillariophyta; class Bacillariophyceae; order Bacillariales; family Bacillariaceae; genus Cylindrotheca; species Cylindrotheca closterium. Next base: position 46,509 of record CAKOGP040000657.1, on the reverse strand, counting down.
CACAGTGGGCCAGTGACCGCTGGTGTGTTGAGAGGAGAAAAGTCTCGTTTTCAACTATTTGGAGATACTGTAAATACAGCATCGAGAATCGAGACTACTGGGGAAAGAAACCGAGTGCACCTGTCGGAAGACACTGCTCGAATTTTGATTCAATCCGGCAAGGAAAGCTGGGTCGAACGGCGCGATGGAGTAGTTGCCGCCAAGGGGAAGGGAGATATGGTAACCTACTGGCTGACTTTAGCGCAAAGCAAATTGAAGAAGCGCAAGGCCAACAAGAAGGAGGCGACGATCGCCGAGGAGGAGAATGCCAAACCTACATCAAACTCCACCTCGATTGGAGAAAAACCAGCAAGCCTCGAGATTCCAGAGAGAAGCATCTCGTTGGATCAGCATATCACTTACGATGACCGCAAGCAACGTCTGATCGACTGGAATGTGGATGTCTTGACAACTTTCTTGAAAAAGATTCAGGCCATGCGAGCTGAAGAAGAGACTGATGCCTTAGCTGGCAAAAACTTTGAACATGATTCGTGGAGAAATGCCCATGCCGATACAACCGTCTTGGACGAAGTGCGTGAAATCATTGCCTTGCCCCAAAAAGAGCAAGTCTACAAGAGAGATCCACAAAGCTTGCAGATTGGAGAAAAGGCTACGGCAGAGTTGAAGGAATATGTTGGTTTAATCGCATCCATGTACCACGAGAATTCATTCCATAACTTTGAACATGCCAGTCACGTGACACAATCCGTCACAAAGCTACTGACTCGAATTGTGACTGCTGATGACATTGACTACAACGATTATCAATACAAAAAGAAGGGAAAGGAAGCTGATCTTCACCAGCACACATACGGAATCACGTCCGATCCCATTACGCAATTCGCATGTGCTTTCTCGGCTCTGATTCATGATGTCGATCATTCGGGTGTGCCAAATGCCCAATTGATCAAGGAAGAATCCGACGTAGCACTCTTTTACAAGAACAAGTCCGTTGCGGAACAAAACTCTGTGGATCTCGCCTGGAGTCTTTTGATGGAACCCGAGTTTGATGCTTTGAGAGCCTGTATTTACAGGGACAAGGATGAGCTCGATCGATTCCGTCAGTTGGTTGTCAACTCTGTGATGGCGACGGATATTGCCGATCGAGAATTGGGTGCTGCCCGGAAAGCTCGATGGGTCAAAGCCTTTGCCCATTCGGATGAAGAAACTGAGGAAACAAGTAGTGCGTTGCGTGAAGGTCGCATCGATGCTGTGAACCGAAAGGCCACCATTGTGATTGAGCACTTGATTCAAGCCTCAGATGTTAGTCATACGATGCAGCATTGGCACGTATACTCGAAATGGAATGAGAAGTTGTTCCACGAAATGTACGGCGCCTATAAGAGTGGACGTGCTGGCAAGGATCCTACTGAGTTCTGGTACACTGGTGAACTTGGCTTCTTCGACTTTTACATTATACCATTGGCTAAGAAACTGAAAGAATGTGGTGTCTTTGGAGTCGCCAGTGACGAGTACTTGAATTATGCCGTGACAAATCGTGAAGAATGGGAACGAAAGGGATTAGATATGATAGAAAAGTACAAAGCAGCCCACGGAAAGACGGCGATATAGAGAATGCTTTTATGCTTTTAAATTAATCTTAATGCATGAATGAACGAATATGCACCGTATATTGAGTGGAAGTGTTACACTATCTTCCTCTTGCAGCAGTATCTGTGCAGGAAGCAAGACATTGGAAAATGACCCACGCGCACGATACTGCGCACGCCACTGTCCAAGCCGCCCATTTGGGTTGCCACGGTCATTTCCACGAATAACACGCTGGTACTTTGTAGTACTGTATGAACTGTAAGCAATTTGAACGGTTCCCACGCGCTTCCAAAAGATTCGACACCGATCTGACGAGCTAAATCAGGCTTTTTGATGAAAATTGGAAGGCATTCGCATTGTCATTTCCCACATTGTCGTGATCAACTGCTGAGACTTTAGCCGTATAGCTTCAGCGTTGGACTATTGTTGTGAATTGTTGATTAGAATACTCGATTGTATCCATCTACAGTTTGAATTTTGGCTTTCAAAGACTTTTAAGCGACAAAATTACATTCGGAAAACTTCAGGAGAAACCATCAGAGTTACCTGAGACTTCATTTCCCCTATTTTACTGCTCGTTTCGAACTACTACACTCCCCTAACGCAAAAACATGGACGCCTTGATGGAACAATCCTCTATTCTGCTGGTTGTCGCTGGCGTGGCTGTTGCTTTGATTGCTCAGTCACTCTTTTCAACTCCTGCCAAACAATTGGACGACACTCCCACAACATCTCAAGCCAAGTCTTCCACGCAAGCAAACGCTGCCAAGAAGAAGAAGAAAAAGGCTAAAAAGAAGGCTGCCCCAAAGAAAGCGCCAGAACCTGAGCCAGAACCTGAACCCGAGCCTGAACCCGAGCCTGAACAAGCTCCAGCCCCTGCTCCTTCCAAAAAGAAGAAGAAGAAAAAGAAAAAGGCTGCTGCTCCCCCTGCCCCTGCCGCTGAACCAGCTTTGGAACCAGTGCCTGAACCAGCTTCGGAACCAGTGAAGGAAGAGCCCGCTCCAACAGTCACTGATGAAGATGACGAAGAAGACGACGATGAGGATGTTGCTCGTCTGTTGAACTCCACTCAACTGTCCAAGGCTCAAAAGAAGAAGAAAAAGAAAAAGAAGAAAAAGGCTGCAGCTGCTGAAGCCGAATCGAAGAACGAACAAGATGAAGGAAGCTGGGTCGTTGTCAACAAGCATCACAGCAGTAATAACAGTACCAGCAACACTGCCGCTTCTACCAATGATGCCGATGCCAAACGCACTGAGATCATTCAATTCGATGCCAATGACAAGCCCGTCCTCGTCGGACCCAAGGGAGCTACAATCCAGAACATTACCACCACTTCTGGAGCTCGCCTCGATATTGACTTGCCGGTGCTTAAGATCACCGGTACCGAAGCTGCCATTGCCACTGCCAAGGAGATGGTCGATAAGCTTCTTTCGTCACACAAGGCCAAGTCTGCCTATAGCATCACTTTGAGTGGCAAGGATATCAAGTCTTCTGAAGGAATCAAGGCCATCATCGGAAAGGGAGGATCGAACATTAAGCAGATCCAAGCTACCACTGGATGCAAGCTCGATGCCAACATTGATGAAGGCAAGGTTGTCATTACTGGTTCTTCCGAAGAACAAATACAAGAAGCGGCGACCTTGTGTCGTCACACTGTCTTTGGAGAACATCAAGTCGCCATGGACCTCAAGAATAAAGGTAATGTCATGGTCGTCATGGGCCAAGGCTACAAAAAGATTCGAGAGTTCCAAGACGCTTCAGGAGGTGCCAAGTTGGACTTTGTCAAGAACACCACCACCCTGCAGATCTCTGGACCCACCGCTGCCGTCAACAAGGCTCGCGACATGGTCACTGCCTGGCTCAACCACTGCGCTGGAATCACCCTTAATATTCCACAATCTGCTCCCGGATCCTTTGATAAGGTCGGAGCTATTTATGGAAAGGGTGGAGTCACCATCCGCACCATTCAAGACAAGACTGGCGCTTTCATCAACGTTGATGACAAGGAAGGCAAGGTCCAAATCTCTGGTGCCCCCGCCGCTGTCCAACAAGGCCTCAAGATGGTCCAACAAGCCATGGAAGATGGCTGCCTCATGGAAGAAGGTGAAATCAAGGATTCCATCATTATCCCCAAGAACGCTGGACCAGCTGTTATTGGCCGAGGTGGTTCCGCCATTAAGCAATTGGAAAAGACTCATTCTGTCAAGGTTCGTGTCAGTGGCCAAACCTGCATTATGATTGGAGATCCTGCTGCCGTCGCTCGTTGTAAGACGGAAGTCACCGAAACCATTCAACCCTTTATTGAAGAAGAACGTATCGCACAAGAAGCCGAACGATTGGCTGCGGAACAAGAAGCTTCCGCAGGTGGTGGTCCATGGAGCGCTAATTTGCAAGATGATGTTGCCGATGGTTGGTAAGGTCCTGTCTGAAACTGATGTTGGAGCTGGTTACTTGTCTTTCGCTTGTATTGTCGATATGCAAGATGAAAGATGAATGCCACTCCTCTTGCCATCTTGTCGCATTGGGTATTTGCATTTGGGTGGCCAGAAGATGACAGACAAGGCACTGTTGAATGCGTGCGTGCATGCAATTGCATTGAAGCTAGAGATACACTCTGAGAAACCAGGTGATGTATCCGATTAATACTTTAAATAAGGACGGAAAACGGAAATAAAAATAAATAACTAATAGAAGCAAAGGAATGACTAGTCCTACAGCATAGGTTGTGCTGTTTTTGTGTTAGTAGTATCACGAACGATCGAAATAGAGTTTTTTCAAGTCTTTTGGCTAGTTGTATTATCAGTTATGGAATAATTCGAACTAGTGGAAAGAATTGCTAATGATGTGTTTTGCATCATTTCGATTATCTTTGAAACAATATTCATCTTTCATCATGGAACTGGTAGTATTTCTCATTTCAAGTTTGTATCTGTTGAAGATGTATTTTGAGATATTTGGAGATTGGAGAATGAGGAGCAGAAACACGAAACGAGGCATTAGAGAATGGGTCATCTTGTGTAAGATTGAACAGTGCCTGACAATAATGTGAGAAGCATTGACAAGATCAAAGCAAGATCATTACATAAGGAGAAGTGAGTTGAATGTAGTCATGGCAAGATACCAGATGCTGTGCATGACTGAGAAGCAAGACTAGAAAATAGAGGAAGGAATAGTTTTGGCTCACAATTGCAAGACAAATAGATTTTACTTCTAGGGAGATTCCAACACGTTTCGAAACGTCAGATCTGAATTCCAAGAGAAGTTTGATTATTAGTAAGAACAATAAGAGAAAGAGGTGTCTTATCGTAAGCTAGAAGAGAGAGCTGAAATCGATAACGACCGAGATATCGCAATTGTCAGGAGAGAGTGAAAGAGAAAATATAAGAGAGAAAAGAACGAAAAAGAGAGCAAGATGAGTGAATACGAAGAGAGAACTCCACGATTCCAATTCAGTGGAGAACCTGAAGACTACGATACCTTTGGATTTAAGTACGTAGCAAGAGCTAGCATCAAAAGATTCGACTGAGTGATCACTGGAGAAGTGACTCTACGAACCAAACCAGAGATGGATGCTGAAACTGACGCAGCAAAGATTAAGGAAGACGAGGAGATCAGCGAGGTGAACATCAAAGCCTTCAGTGACTTGATGATCAGCATGAATACTGACACGGCAGAAGGAAAGGTTGCTTTCAATTTGGTAGCCGGAAGCAGAGACAAAGTCAACTACCCAAAAGGAAACGCGAAAGAAGCATGGGACAAGTTGAAGGATGAGTATGAGCCAAAGACGATCACCTCGTACATCAAGATGAAGAGCAAGCTAAACAAGTGTCACCTTGAGAAGTTTGCTAATCCAGCTTCGTGGATCACCGAACTCAGCAAGATTTGTGTCCGTTTGGAAGAGATGAAGCACCCAGTAAGTGAAGAGGACCAATTCATTCACATCATTGGAAGTTTGCCTTTGAAGTACAGACAAGAGCAAAAGGACTTCGAGAAAATGATGAAAGCGAACACACTCACCATTAAGTACATCAAGGAAGAACTGAATTCTGCACACGAGGACTTCGCCAATGCAACAGAAGGTGATGACGACGACGAAGACAAAGAAGACAAAGATGTCGCTTTGGTAACTGGTCAATTCAAAGGCAACTGCAACAACTGTGGAAAGTATGGACACAAGAAGCTAACTTGCCCTGAACTAACACAAGCGACACGACAAGGAGGCGAAAGGAAGCAGAACAACGGTGGCAGACATCGATACAATGGAGGTGGACGAGGAGCTTTCCTTGGAACCTGTTTCCACTGTGGTATCAGAGGCCACAAGAAGCATGAATGCAGAAGAAACCCAGAGAACCGAAACAACGGCACCACTGGCAACAATGGTAACAACAACAACAGCAACAACAACGATGATGATGACGACGATGTTGCTGAGGTAATGCTGATGGCAACAGAGACACTTATTGCCCCAGCGGAGCCAACACAGAAAAAGAACTTTTGGTTCGAGTGGAATGAAGAATGCGAAGAGAGTGATTGTGAAGATGAAGAAGTAGATGATGAAGTGATCGTGCATACTATCGTGGAAGATCCAAACGACAAAGTTCACGAGCACGGAAATTTCCTTCACGATGATTTCTTTGATAATTTTATGGCGAACTTCGGACAAAATGATTGCGACGCGAAAAACGACGAGACATTCCACGCGACAAAGCCTACAAGTGAATACGCTTTTGTCACAGAAGAGATTGAGATCAAACGCTATTCTGATGTTGACGGATCTGGTACATACAATTCAGATGGGGACGAGATCCCACAATTAGTGGAACGGACGATGAAGGCTAAGCACTACGCATCAGACGAATGGGACCATAATAACAGAATGCCCGAATACAACTCAGACTCAGACGACTCTGACGATGATGACATTCCACCACCTTTGGTCAGCAGACATGGTGTTGTCCATGGACATGATGAGGTATCATTGATTGGCCGACACGACAACATCTCTGATGACGACTTGATATATGACGAGATCCCACAATTGATTGCACGACAACAACATTATAGCGATCATGACGATAGTGATGATGACGATAGCGATGATGACGATGACAACTTGATTCATACCAACGATGAGCCATACTATGACGGTGATGGGGATGATGAGTCAACAGTGCAGACTGAAACAAGCATCCAAGATGAAATCAACTTGACCCGAAACGGAATCGCAATGGCCAACATGGATAAATGGAAATCCGAGGAGATGAAACTGACACCACAGACTTGGTTTGGAGACAGTGCAGCGAGTACACATATGTGCAATGATGACACCAACCTGTACGACTACGATGTTATTCGAGAGGAGATCAAAGTTGGAAGTGGCAAAACTATCGTGGCAACTAAGATTGGCAAGCTCAAGCTGCGAGTGAAGCAAACAAATGGAAAGGTAATCATGATGGTACTAACGAAAGTCAAATTCGTACCTGAGCTGTGGTGCAATCTTTTCAGTCTTACGGCCGCAATGGACAAGGGCTTTGACCTCGGGAATCATCACAGTGACCCATGGATCGACAACTATTGGATTTGACAGAATATTCCCAACAAGTTCTGGATTCATCATGGCAGCAGAAATGGAACAGATGACAACAGAAGGTGCATACGCCGTATTGGAAGCAGGAAGGGAAATCAGCATAGCAAAGTTCCATGAGATGTACGGACACCCAGGAGAAGCAATACTTTGAAATACAGCACATACATACAACTTGAAACTACAATAGAGTGTGAGAACTGTGAATTGGCAAAATCGAGACAAGCAAACATCTCGAAGGAGCCAGTTGACAGATCCGAAGTCCCAGGGGAAGAAGTAATGATTGATATATCCAGTGTAAAGAAGAAGAGCGCGGGTGGAAATAAATTTTGCTCCAAGTGATGGACAACGCATCCGATTTCATATTTTCAATGTTCCTAAAGAAGAAAAGCGAAACAAGTGCTAAGATGATTGTTAGAATAAAGCAAAATGTGCTCTATCGTGAGTGCCTTTAGCGCTCTGAACAAACTCTCTGCAATCTAAATTCGTAATCGACTGTACAACACTTTCACGACAATAGTTCTCCTATGTATAGGTATACTTTGAGTGAAATTGTTCCTATTTGATTAATGTTTGGCTTGAATTGATGATTCAATCACAAAAGTGAGTTCGACGATTTTCCCTTGGAAAATCCTTTGTTTACAGAACTCGATTCGACTTCTACGACAATTCTGTGTTGAATGCAGTACTTTGGGACATCTTGCATTATTCCCTACTGCATCGTACACAACATCAATATTCCACTTGTACAGGATCTTTTCCTTTTTGTGTGGATACAGATTGTCCGACAGACTCAAATTCCGATCGCACGTGTCGAAAACCTCGTACTTGAATAATTTCTTTTGGAACGTAAAAACTCATATTTCGTCATATCCCAACAATGATAGCTTTGGTGAAGGACCTAAATGCGAAAGGATTCAAAGTCAAAAAGATTCGATGTGACAGAGCTGGAGAGAACATGCAGTTCCAAGATTAAGCAAAGAATGAAGGACTTGGTTTGACCTTTGAATTCACAGCGCCCAATACACCACAGCGAAATGGACGAGTTGAAAGGAAGTTCGCAACGGCTTTCGGACGCGTTTGAGCAATGACAAACACTGCTCGGATGACAGAAACGATGCGTGGCAATCTATGGGCAGAAACAGCAGATACAGCAACAAAATTGGACACAGCACTTGTCTATCAACGTGGTGAACAAAAGTCACATCAAAAATTCTGGAAACGAGAAGCTAGATTTGCAAGACATTTGAGAACGTTTAGTGAAATGGCAGTGATCAAGGTACACACAAAGATCAAGGGTAAACTGAAAGACCGTGGAAGAACAGTTATGTTTGTTGGATACGCAGATAACTCCAGCGGAGACACTTACAAATTCTATGATCCAAAGACAAAGCGAATCAGTTCAAGTCGAGATGTGTCATGGTTGAACAAGAGCTACGGAGATTGGAAGGGAATCAAGAAAACCAACACACTACGATTGACACAGGAAATTCTATTGGAAACGGTCCATGACAATGATATTACACAAGCACCAACAACTCACACCAATGACGCAAACATAACAACGCCAGAACCGGGACCGATTCCAACAGCTGCAGCACCAGCAGAGACGGCAACAATACCAGCAGTACAATTGGACTCGGGAGCAAATCCACAACGAGTTACACGATTTGGGCCAACGCAACAACCGGCGACTACAGCACCAATTCCCAGATGGCAGCAAGATTTACGAACATGGGACACGGACCGACATGGGACCCAACCAATACTTCGTACTCGGACCCAAACGAGATTGGCAACTGCAAATTCCAAATCAGGAAGGGAGACAGCAACTCGTGTTCGAACAACAGAAGTGCCAACGGAAGAAGAAGAAGAAATCGACTTCACAGGGGATCAAAGTGGACCACTATTCAATGAAAACGATGTTGCAAACATGATGATGAATCCGGATTTACAGTGGCCAGATCTAGCGCTACAAGTGACAGAAGAAATGATGGAAAATATTGTGGAAAACGAAGAAGCGGAAGACACCAACTACAAAGAACCAAAGAACTTCCAAGAAGCATGGAACCATCCAGACAAATATCGATCGATCAATCGATTGATGGATTGATGGATCGATGGATCGATGGATTGATGGATCGATGGATCGATGGATCGATGGATCGATGGATTGATGGATTGATGGATTGATGGATTGATGGATTGATGGATTGATGGATTGATGGATTGATGGATTGATGGATTGATGGATTGATTGATTGATTGATTGATTGATTGATTGATTGATTGATTGATTGATTGATTGATTGATTGATTGATTGATTGATTGATTGATTGATTGATTGATTGATTGATTGATTGATTGATTGATTGATTGATTGATTGATTGATCGATTGATTGATTGATTGATTGATTGATCGATTGATCGATTGATTGATGGAGTGATGGATTGATGGATTGATGGATTGATGGATTGATGGATTGATGGATTGATTGTTGTATAATATGGTGCACTCGCCCAGCCACTGCGCCTATACTTTCATATACGCGTTGTAGCAGAGGCCCCATCACCGGTGGCACTCTTTCAAGGACCGGCATCGTTCAGGGAATGTTTGCATATACTTTAGTATGTTTACCTTCACGTACACGGTCAACACAAACGACAGCTCCATGGCATGGAAATACTGCAGGACCGGAGAGATGGCTTAATGCCAGAATGCGTTCCGACAAACGGTTTGCGATGCAGTAGTACCAAAAGTTCATATTCATGTTACAGCAGAGGCCCCGTATCCCGGCAACACAAGGAGCGTTGACTTACCTGGAATTGCAGAGCGATACCAACCTGAATCGGCGGTGTTCTTGACTTACCATATATTGCTAAGGTTTGACAGTGCGGAGTCTCTATAATAGAATGGACGAAATAGCTTTGTCAACTTCGTGGTTTGTCCTGTTATCATCACTATACCTGTACGCGAGAATGCTAATGTGAAAATTGGTTTGGTGTCGACTACTGCGACTAAGGAATTTATTGGGGGAATAATCCAACTACAAAATATATGTACAGCTTCTGGGGGACGATTCAAACTCATCCGCGAATTTGGATGGTTTTTCCGTTGAGAGTCCGCGAGATTTTTGACAGCTAAATCTGTCGTCCACAAAATCGTGGTCGGCTTGAGAGCCTCAACAGATGTTTGAATCCCACGAACCGTCTTACTGTAGTACTCGAAAGGTGTGCTGGTGTACTGTACTGTAGGAAATAGTATCTGAGCTAAGTAATAGTAGGTGGTGCAATAGATAGATTTTATTGTAAATTGTGTTGCGTAGAATTATAATAGTTTTTAAAATTCTTATTAGGAAGATAAATTGTTTGTGGCCCAAACCCCAAAACGAACAAGACTCTACTAACACACCTCCGCTTTAGGCACTTGATGACGAGGATTCTTGTTGAAATCTCATTTTGAAGCGTTTTTTCAGAGGAATACCCTTGGCGGAAGACGACGAATTGCTACCGATGCTATCCGAGTCGGAATGGCCATCGGATACGACTGCAGGTCGTTTGCGGGTGGTGGTATTTTCAGATGCCGCTGGAGTCGTGGATGGTGCTTGCGGAACAGCAGCTGTGGGTGGTTGCAAGGGTGGCAACGACTGTTTTTGTGGTTGCTGTTGTTGTTGCAGGTATTCTGGTTGCGGAAGAATGACATTGGCAGCAGATGCCGGAGCCATTGGAGGATGACTTGGAGGATGACTCACATTCACATTCTGACCAGAAGGTGGCTGCTGGTGCTGGTGCTGATGCTGTGGATGTTGATTGACCACCACAGAGCGGGTAAGCGCTGCTTGTTGTGCCAAGAGAGCAGAAAGGAATCTAGCCTCAACAAAGGACATGGGCTGTCCCGGAGCTGGTGAAGGAGGCATCTGTGGAGGTGCCGTAGGCATCAACATTTGCTGCTTGGGCATCATCTTTGGAACGGCGTCTCCTCGTAGTTCAGGAGCACCTTCACGTAGAGCTTGACTGGTCTTTTCTCTAGCCTTGGTGTTACCGACATCCTTCCATTCCTTGTCGTTTGCACGCTTGAGGAACCGTCCTCCCGCTTGACGTACACTGTACACAATGCACTGCGCAATCAGGGGCTTGTCTCTACGTTTGGCAGAAACATAGAGAGGTTGAAAGGCCTTGACCAGTAGGCGGTACTGGACATTGCCTGGATGGTGATTGGTTTCACCACCCCTTCCACAGAGCACATCTGCAGGTTCCACTTTTTGCACCAGATCGGAAGGTGGCAGAAGCGGAGGTCTGTCTTGAGTCTTCTGAAGCCACTTGATTGGATCCGCAAGGATGCAGCCAAAGGTGCTGTTTCCGTTATTGTTAGTATTGCAGTCAACAGTGCTGTTGTTGTTTCTGCTTGGTGGGTGTGATTTTGCCATGGCATGAGCAGCATTAAAAGATGGCTCATCCACAGAAACCACACGAGCAGCAGGCGACACATGAATTGCTCGAGGTGGCGGAGAAGGTATGTGATTGGAAGGCAGAGACCTTCTATTGTGTGAGAGAGACGAGGCTGCTGGAGCCATGGTCTGTGAAGCTGAATTAGCAGCTGAGGCAGATGCAGATGCAGCGTTCACTGGGATTACAGAAGACGCAGCAGAAGCATCTGAGGGATTTCTGCCAAGAATCGCGGGATTGGATTCCTTTTGACGTTCTTCTAAGTGCGCCACAGCGAGAGCGATGCTATCTAAGCCAGACATTTTGAGTTGCTTACTGTGCTTTGAATTGTACCGTATTGTATTGTTCAATGATTCTAGCGATACGAGTGTTAGACATACGATGAAACACAAATGGAAGCCAAGATTGTATTTTTGCAACTGTGGGATTCAAAGCCAATCGATCCCTCAGATCGTTGTTTTGGTTTCCATGAAAGAAAAATTGATCGTAAACTACAAGTACAACAAACTACTACCACGTTAGTTAAAGAACTCAACGTCGTTCAATCGTGTGGTAATCCAAGACAGAAAAGAAGCTGGAGTTTGGAGTGATTTCATTAAGTGGCACGGGAGTTCGAATAAGTGTCTGTCTGGCACCAAATTGTCAAAAATCGATCTCCAAGCCAGCATTGCCCAACCATTCGTCCTCATTGAAACGTGAAACAGTCAAAGATCAAAAGTCCGTGCGTCGTCAAAGCATCGTACGTATCTTCCTCAGCCTTCGCCATTCGTTATCACGACTCGTCGTATCCTAATTGTTCTGAGAGTCGGTCGCATGTTCGGTCGACCCATGAGAATCTGAGAGGTTGCATCTAAGATTCCCGTGGGTGTTGTAGTGGTACCGGTACAGGAACTAGGTACGATTTGAGTATCAAAATAGAAAGACGATGCGCGCGGTACACGTACTGTACTGTATGGTCTAGTATCCAAGTGAGCAACTTGCTTGGAAGAGCTAAATTCAAAGGTAATACACAAACGCATTATAATACCAACGTTAAATACTGTCTTCCATAAGACCCCGATTACTATCCACTCAGCAGCACTCTATGGTGGTGAGATCATTTACTGTATTTCTAGTAGGCAGCTACTACTAGTACTACTCTAGCGAGGTAGTATGAATGACGGTGGTGGCACCACTCACTGAAAGAAGGTGCTCATCCTACTACTGCTGGGCTAGCTATTCAAATCGAACTCCTCATGACGACTCTTCCGTAAGTGCATTTACAAATGCCCGGCGAACAACTCGTTCCACTGTAGCGTCAAGGGTAGGCGAGGAATCCAAGATCCGATTGACATTGACCAAACGATTCAAACTCTTGTCCCCCAAATAATCATAGACAAAATCGGCATATTGTTCCAGATCTTCCACCTTGACAGTTCGGACGTAATCAAAGAGATCCTTTCGTAGCCCTGCTGCCATTTCGGGTGGAGGCAATAGCGAACTAATGGGACGATCCAAGATACTCGATACCAGACGCACATTGGCATTTCCAAAGGATTTCTTATTGCTCGGAGACATGATGAAATCACTAGCCTGCAAGACCGCAACCTTGGTGTAGCTCCGAAGAAAGCCTTGGACTAGTGGACCAAGAGTACGGTCCAAATTTCGCTTGGTTTCGTCGCGGATTTGATTGCGAATGGGACCAATAATGGGCAAATTGGAAATCAGATTGCCAAAGACATCAATCGTCTGAAAGAATTCATAGATACCGTCGTCTAAACGATTGAAAGAAAAGAAAAGAAAAAGAGTGAGGCGAATACGAGACGTATGATAGACTTGACAAGAAATGATCACATCATTATTATTTCCATACGTACATAGAATCTTGGCAAACAAAGTGTTAATTGCATCACTGCTCAAAAAGGCACGGACGGCTTCGTTGTCATATATATCAGCATTGGCAACTGACTTCAGCAAGCGATCACAGGTTTCTTCTCCAAGGAGTTCCTTGGGCGATCGATTTTCATCTTGAATTCGGGATTCAATCTTGGCCCAATTTTTTTCCACCAGCGCTTCACTGTCATCAATCAAAGTTTCATTACACACTAGTTCATCCAATATTTGCAGTGCATCGGCTTTGGGTAACAGCGTTTCCAATGGTTCTTGTTGAAACCAGTCAATGGCCTCTCGTACCGTTGACCTTTGAAGGTTCAATGCAGTGATGGTGAGACTATTAGGATGATGGGTCGTGGTGATGGATGATATCGATCTTGTTGGTCGTGATGTTTCATGGGACAGAAAGGCATTTGCGTTCAAGGATAGAAAGAGAAGAAGGAAGTGGAGAGCGACTTGGAAATGAGAAGGAACCATCATGTTGCTATCTTAGAGGTTGTTTGATGAAGGTACCGTACTGTCCCCTGATTATTATTGGCAGCGGCGATCGATGATGGATCTTATCTTATTTGTCATGTCAGAAGGATACAACTGACGTGGATCTACAATAGTCCTTCGACATTGGGAATTCAGATTTATGATTTGATCTATCCGAACACCAAATGAAACAAGGATTCCCTCTTGCCTTGAAGGTACGATCCGTACGATTGATACCTACAGTATGTTGAGAGGCTTGGAGGCTTCGTCTGCCGTTTCTTCACGAACAATTGTTTTGGCCAATAGTCGCGTCGTACGGTAGGAGTTGGGATCAATCGAATTGGGCCAAGGAACGATGAGACCACTTCAGGAGCGGTCCCATCTTGTCACAAGTCTTACGAAGACTTCTTAGAAACATAACGATACTAGAACAAAGGCATCAGAATGTTTGCAAGAATGCTGTCTTTCTTGCTTGTCGTAGAGCATAGTAGGTACTACTAGTACATCACAGAGGACAAGCAATAAGAATGCTTCAAATGCCACAAAAATTCTGGCGAACCGTGAATACAGTATGCACTTTTGAGACAAGTGGGGCATATCAAACTCGCAACAACTATTGTCAAAGTTCTCATCAAAACTCTCCGCGAGGGCAATGATGTTGTAGTATTATTACAGTTTGTTGACCAGGCTTTTTAATTCGCAATTTCGCCGATGGGGTCATATCTTCTGACATTTGACATGGTACAATAGCTGCTATATACCGGTACATCTATTGATTTGTCAGAGGAGTTTGGTTGTTCGATGTGCGATGTTTGTTCATACCTATATCTATCCTCGATCACATTCCAGCGGGACATTTTGCACAGTGGCAAATGGATTCCATGACAACGTGTAAAAAATTCAAAGATATATGCCTTTTTGCGACCGATTGTGTTGTGATGGGTGACAAAGAAACAATTGAATGGAAACACGCCAAATACGGCGACCAAAGGAATTTCTGTTTCTAAAAGAAACCATATATTTTTAATGGAGTGCGAACACTATTTTTGGGATAGTCCCTTCCGTTTGCAACATTCCTCACAATTTATCAGCAGCGTAAATTACTTTGCAAAGCCGTCGGCAATCACAGTCTCCACAATGCCTCCATTGGAACAAAACTTCGTCGACTTGGAAGTCGGCAGCAACCAATCAAGTGTCTTCTCCCGCTGTGGATTTGCTGGCTTCTTCTCCTCACCCCGACCCAAGACGAAGAAGTCAGCATCCATTGTCTCTTCAGCCATGTCACAGCTTGAAGCATTCACTTTGTCTGATAGCAATCCGCCAAGCCAGAAGAATGCGAATGGCAAAACCCATCAGAAGGATAAGGCGGTTGTGAAGTTCAGTAGCGGTGTACGAGTACGACTCATACCGTCTCACAAGGAGATTTCCAAGGACCAAAAGCAAAAGGTTTGGTACTCTGCAGCAGAAGCCAGAGCCATTCGCGTCAATACAATCAAAACGGTTGAAAAAATGGCCCAAAACAAATCCTTGGATCCAAATGAGACGACTAGAGGATTGGAGAACATGACGCCGAGTGAACATCAAACCCGACGAATACTTATCCGCCGTACCATTCTCACCGTCTTGAAAGAACAAAGCAAAACCTGCTCTGACCCTGCTGAGACATGGAAAGACGCTGAACACCTTGCGAGGATTTATGGACACGCCTGTCGTCATGCCGTCTCGGAAGCGATATGTCTTGCAGCGATTGATACAAGGGAATCAATTGGTAGCTAACTATACCCTCTCGCTTGCATCACTACCTACCCGTCTCTTCGAGACATTCGAGGCTTGATCTTGTGAAATATGAACAGACATGAACAAAATAATGATCGAAGGCCAACACCCCGATGTACACATAGAACAAAACCAATTTCCTTAAGTCTGACCTCCAAAAGTTTCTAGTTTTGTAGTGATTATTATGCAATCCCACCCTCCGATCGGAACTTTTCGTTATTTTGCACCCACATATCAATTGGAAGCCATACAAAACTTTGACCCCCTCAAAGCTAGTCCTACAATAACAACTTCTGGATAATTTTCCATAGTCGAAGCAGAATGTCACTATGATTATGGCTGTTCATGTCGCAAAGTTTTCGGGCGCTACTATCTTTTCCCTGCTTCCCTGACATGCATAGAATCAGATGTTCGAATGTTCAAGAGATGTACCACAGTTGTACCGCACGAATTTATTTTCACTTTCGGAGAAATTTTGTTCTAAAATGACCACAAACACACGTATTTAGTTCGCAATGAGTATTTTTTGGTTCTAAAGCTACCGTATGTGTTTTGTCCACTGTATGTTTCAAATCGCGCTACTGTATGTATATAACCTTTTTCGGAGGAACTTTCGAAAACTGATAAACTGCAGTGTGGTCGAAGGAACTTTTCATCATAGCTGTTCAGGTTGCCAAGTTTTCGGGGGCTATTATTTCGCCCTCCTTTCCTTATATATACCTGGTACCTGGTACCAGGTACTGTACCAATGAACCATGTGCCAATGGGTACCTGGTACTGTACCGGTACCATGTGCGAAAATTCAACAAAATATCTAACCTGGGGTATTTTACCGGTAGGTCCTATTACACAGTATGAACTGTAAAAATAATATTTAAAAAAAAATCATTTTCGGAGAAAGTTTGCTTTACAAGCGACAATTACACGCGTATGAAGTTCGCAGAAGTAACCCAAAGTTTGGTGGGAACTTTGGGATTGTAAATATGTTGCGGAGCAAATGAACCGATCCATGTTGCTCACAATTTCGAAAATCGAAACTTTCTTTCCGAGACAGACGCATTTCCAACTGCCTACTACATCCAATAGACAATCCTTTCACAATGCCTCCGTTGGAACAACACTTTGCCGATTTGAACATCGACAGCTCAACCACAAGTAACTTCCTCTCCCCAGATCATTGCACATCCGCAATATCTCCAAAAAGGAAGCTACACAATGAGACTCTTCGGTCCAAACAAGTCACATTCCGCGACTCCGTGAAATTTCGCTTGATACCGTCTCAAAGTGAGATCTCCAAGAAACAAAAACAACAGCTCTGGTATTCTCCTTCAGAATCAGCAAGTGTGAGAAGAGAAGCCATCCGGACTGTTAGGAGGATGTCCAATAAGATATCATTGGGCCCAAACGAGACGTCGAGGGGGTTGGAAACCAAGACACCCAAGGAACATAGTGCCCACATCGAGGAAAAAAGGCGCACTATCCGCATTGTCTTGAAAGAACAATGGCGAAGCGCTCCAAACGATAGGGATGATGAGTACATTGCTGCTCTCTATCGTCATAACAGTCGGAAAGCCGTTCGTGAAGCCATCCGACTTGCAGAGATTGACGCGGCAGAAGTGTATGGGGGGTCTAATTCGGCTATCAGGGGCAGTGGAACAAAGTTAATGGTACATCACAATTCGTATGAATCACTCCGTCGCTCCGTCACCCGTGGATCGGATCTCAATTTGGCATCTTCGAAGAATGCTACATTCCAATAATGGCTAGAACCTATTCATTGTCTTTTTGGCACGTTTAGTATGTTTCAAATCCCAACCCATATTTTAGTCCAGAAAAGTCGTCCATTCCTTCCACATTGATTGCAACACCGCTTCGGATCATCGCATTTTTCATAACAGCAGCCTTTGCCATTCCTTCCAAAAGAATCGTTGATGGAGTTTCTTCATGAATTCCAAATCGTCAAACTCTAATTCCTTGCCCATGTCGCAATCTGGATCGAATCCGATGGCAACCAAGTCGCAGGCATACAAATGAATGTCTCGTGCTTTCACTTGGCCATCAAAGATGGACGACAAAAATCCTTCCAATGCCTCAATGGCAGCATGATCTTTTTCATCTAGAGCGATTCTGTTTTGTGATTGTGGCACCACTTGACTGTTACTACGACCTGACTGCGATTCGATACCCGTCGATACCGATGGGAGCACGGTATTTGTAGAATCCACGCGATCAGCTGTTGATAGATCGTTGTAGGCCGGCCTTGCAGTAGCTCCTTGCACTCCAGCATTCAGAAAGCTGCTGAATTGATCCATGATAATAACCTCCGTGTCATCATTTGGAATGTAGTCGTCGTCAGTCGTTTCAAATCTGACGTCGTCTTGAGGGTTCGTTTCAGCAAACTGGTATGGTTTCGTAATGTCGGATAGTTTGGAATTCTTGATTTGATTGTATTCCATGTCCAGCAGTGACGTGAATTTATTGTTGTTGTTGTTGTTGTTGTTGTTGTTGCCACTACTATTATTATTGGTCGTTTTGTCATCATTGATTCCTTCAATGCAAAAGTCACCATCTTCATTCAAGGTCGATGATTTCAGTGATGTTATTGTTGAAGGCATGACCAAGATTCCTCGCCTAGGAGTCGCCAGGTGAAAAGTTGAAAACGAAAATGATTGAGCATGAGAAAGAAGAGTGCCAAGAACACCCAAGATAGCAGTCGTATTGAATGATTTTGAAAACCGATGACGCGGTTGGTGCTGGAATGGTGATGGCGAAGATCTTCGAGTTCTTGCTTGTGGCTGTTGGTGGCTGTTCATCTTGCTGGGACGGCTTCAGCTGCACTGGGATGTTGAGCTGCTGTGTTTTTTATGCGGAATACGGAAGTTTTGCCACAACCTTATGATGAAGTTGCGTATACGTTGTGAACATGCGTTACTATATTTGTTTTTATTTCATCCCGCGTCATATAAAAATCCTACGTCACACAAAACGAAAAATATAGCCCATACTCGGATTATCATATAGCTGTAGCTACCTATTATTTAGAGCTACGGGTATCATCTACAGAATGAATACTTGACATGTGAAAGACTACAGTGCCCAATTTTCCTGTTTGAAAGACTACCGGTACAGTTCCCGGTTTTCCTGTTACATACAAAAATAATTAAGCATTACACTAAGACTCGTCGGCTTCATCAATGTCGTCATCAACCGCACACCAGTTGCTTCCCTCGATTTCCTCGTCGAATTCTTCAACAACGGAAGACTCCTCCTCTTCTCCTGGTTTGTCCAAGTACCTTCTTCCCCTAAGGGATAGCGCCCAGATGAGTACCGCAAAGGCCGGGACAATCGCAAACACAATAATCAAAGAATATTTCAGAGTCTGGATCGGCTCGTTTCTCCATCGGAAACCATCGTAAATGGCGTCGTCATCACCATTGTCCAAAGGATTGTATCGGATGGCCACATTTTGGATGGCCAGCCATGACAGATACAGGATTCCAAAGAGAACTGCAACGCTGCAATGCTTCAACCGCGAAGGGATGTGATCCACTAATAATCCCTGTACCAAAAGGATGGGCACAATGACCCCATGCGTCGTGACGTTCTCCAATAAAATAGGCCCCATCTTGGCAGGTCGTAGGGACCAATATAGTACAGCAATGACGCATTCCCATACCGAAGACAAGGAAAAGAGCACCCAAGTAAACTTGATCAATCTATTGTTGGCGTCAGGAGTGATCACAGCAGATGAATGACGGGTGGTCAGTAGAAAGGAACCCGAAAGGTAGCATATCGAAAAGAACATCCCCCACGATGTCAAGTAAGCAGGATAGAACGACAGAGGGGCCGGATGTATGACCATGTGATGCAGCATGATTCCCAATGTAGTGAGCAATGAGACCGATTTGAAGATTCCAACAAACGAGCAAAGCCCCTTTCCCGTCTGGAAGTTTTCTTTCAGATCCAGTCTCCCTTTGGGGTACTCTTCAACGCTGAACATAGAATGTGCCAATTCGGAATATAAAAGGGGACAATAACTCTGCATCATACGGTCGTACTGTAATACTTTCTTGATACTGGATGAATTGGATAAATGTAGGTGAATTGGCAAACTGAAAAGTGAATTCCGTTCTTATACCTTTTCAATAAAGGAAGATTGTCTATTAGGACCAAGAAGCACAATTTGGGGTATAAATGTCTTAAACACGTCGTCCTTCGGATGGTAATATTTTGAAATTTGATATGTAGCAAAGCTGTACGAAGAGTTGGCCGTCTTTCGCCAAGCGCTTACGGTCTCGTACCAGTACCGGGGTACCTGGTACCAGGTACCAGTATCTGGTACCATACCCGTACCGGTACCGGTACCAGGTATCATGCCGGTAAAACCCAGTCCTTCCGTCTCCCGAGTTGCAGGTACATATGTAGTTTTCCAATAGAGAACACGTGCTGGCGGTACGTACACTGTACGTCGGCCACAATGAAAATGACGAGGTGTTTTCTGTCTTCGCCTTCTCTTTTTTTTTGAAAGAATCTGCGGACATCCATCAAATCCCAAATTGATTCTTCAGGAAACAGTTTCTTCGCTAACATTCTTCATTGTGGATAGCCATCAATTCAAATCGTTACTGAATCAATCAATCGATCCACTGCACAAACGCCTACGCCAGAATGACAAGACTATTCGTCATCGGACTGGTTGCCGTTGCCTTCGCTTTCTCAACAGTGCAAGTCTCTTCCTTTTCTTCAGGAAAACATACTTATTCTCTTCATGCACAACAAAGACAAAAACAGCAGCACAAGTCTCCTGCTTCGTTTGGACTTCCCAAGGCTAGATTCGGTAGCGTTGTTGACTTCAGAGTGCAATCGCGATTGAAAGTCCCAGCGTCCGCAACCTCAACAAGTCTGTATTCTGCTGCTGCCGATCATTTTCGACAATCGGGCGCAGTCAATGGAGCAGCAGCAGCCGCCAATTTCAAAACCATTCCGCTTTCGACCAATCAAGGTATTTTCTTTGGATGTCTTTTGGCCATCACTTCCGGGATTATCAATGGGGCTACCCTCATGGGACTTTGGTCCAATAGTCAAGGAACCGCGGCCCTCACTGGTACTTTCACCAAATCTGCCATGTACATGGCCAAGGGCGAATGGCAAACTTGTCTTTGGTACACCAAGTGCCTAATTTCTTGGATGGCTGGGTCCACCATTGTCGGATTGTTGATTCCTGAACCGTCTGCCTTTGAGGTCAAATATCCCAAAGGACTGGCCGCGAGTTTGGCGATCGGAGCTACCTGTTTGTCTTTTGCTGGTCTCAGCATCGGCGGCCCATCCTTTGTACTACTATGTTTAATGGCACAGGGTATCCAAGATTCCGTCTCTTCCATCATGACGGCCAATCTTTGCCGTACGACTCACATGACAGGAATCGCTTGCGATTTGGGAACCTTTTTCGGCCAACGGTTGCGTGGCAACAAGGATATCAACCCAACCAAGGTTCGAGCCTTTTCCCTATTGACTTTGAGCTTTTGCTTGGGAGCATTTGCATCGTTTCCATTGTCTACCATCTTTGGACCTCGAATGTTATTGGGAGTGGCCGGTGCTTATCTAAGCATCGCTGCCTCCATTGGAGTGTACTATATGCGTCAGAAGCTTCTTGTCACCTCTGCTTAGAAATAAGAGATACAATGCAAGAGGTGGGAAGAATGGCATCTATGCGTGTGTGTATGTATTATATATGTGTATATATATGTATGTATATTGATGTTTGGAAAGCCAATGGTAGCGAGATCCTTGGAGAACAAAGGAGAGAATACATAATATGTCAGCCCAGCCAGGAGGATGTTCTTGTTGGGCCGGCACTTCTACTATACAAGTCCTGAATGGATGAATGCATGAATCAAACACCAATGAATCAATCATTAGGCTTTAGGAATGAGCCAAGAATTACACATAATTTTTGGCATCGGGTAGCTTTCAACAACTCCAGAAAATAAACTAAATATATATAACACTACTTCGTATGATACCGAGACGAATGAATCAATCGTTTGATCTTCGGGAACTTGTACTGTACCGCCGGGTGGGTCGGATCATCGTATGTTGCCAGGCGTCGGAAGTAGGCAGAGGTTGGCATTGGAAGGATTCAAAATCGACGTATTTTCATGTAGAATCAGTAATGGTAAATCAAATCCAAAATTGAAACGCCGATATTGTGCGGGCCAATATAGCTACTGTAGGTTTTGAAGAGTAGACTAAATAGGATTAATAAAGGCACTAACTATTTTTTAAAAGTACATGTACAATCTCTTCTAATTGGATGGCTTTCGGGCTGATCGCCTTGTAAAATGTTGCCCATGGTGAACATTGGAGTGAGTCGTATGCATACATCTTGGAAACTTGTTTTTCCTTGCTAATAATATCCGGTGTGTGGTTGATTGTTGTATAGTATTGGTGTTCAGACGACTTACGAACTCACCTGCTGTACGCCAAAAACTCTCAGCCAAATACTCCAAGAGTTGGTGTCGCAGCAGTACTCTTGCATGCAAACCCCAAAAATGAGGCCTGTCTTATTGCAATCGAAGCACGGTAGAGGTCGAATGAACATTCGAGTAGCTCTCCTTTGGAGTAGCTCTCGTGACAAAACAAAGCCTCTGCTTTGATTTTGAGAGCATTTGGAATGTGAAAAAAGTGAAATTGAAGAAACCAGTTTGGAAACGGCCAAGACTAAATCAGCGAAAGTTTGAGCACGTTTTCGGCAGGTTCACAAGGTTCATCATCATCATTGTCAAGCATTACAATTTTATTTATTTATTTCCTTATATTAAAATAATTGCTCGATCGCATCGCCTACCGGTATAATAGTACTGTACCGGGTAGTCAATATCGTATCGTTGAAGGTTTGCTTTGAGATGACTACTGCGACTAAAAACAGACGTTTGATTGAATTTCTGGCATTCGGAAACCAAAGCGCCCTTGTACGATAAATAAAATACCGATTGAAATGATGAAGCGAGAGAAAAAAGCGTGTAGTCGTGAAATACCGTAGGTATGTACCAAATGACTTGCTCACTGGCATGGCGGTAACGGTAGATTATTTTTCCTTTCCTTCTTTGAGCCTGTTGGCCCTTACCATGTACCGACCTACTGTAGGGTTAGGGTTATCTACTTTTAACATCCTAGACTATGATAATCTTTGTGTAATATAATGCAAAATTTGTTTATCCTAGTATAATATTCACAATGTATAGTACATTCATATATCTTCATTCATTCCTTTCTCAAGCCTTCTTATTAATCTTGACCCCCAAGTCTAATAGTTTTTGCATGCGTTCTTCCGTCATACAAGTAGATCGATCCCCGGACAGGAACAATCGACACGCATGCCGTTGTCGTTTGAGCCAGACGGAGAGTGCTCTATGTTTGGCCGTTCGTTTGCTCACTTTCAGATTGCCATGTTGATGAAAGTATTCCACCAATTCTTGGAATCGTCCATCCCACAAGGAAGCTCGCGAGTTCCACACAAATCCAAGTTGCGTGAGTAGCATTTCACGTTCGTCCGTCAAGGCGGAATGCTTGTTTTCCTTTTTGAGTTTGTATTGATGGCGTTGTCGTTTCACCCATTCGCTCAAAGGCCGATTGCTGCTCCAAAGATAGGGAACATTGCAATCTCCGTGATCCTTCTTGTACAAAATGAGCTCTTGGTAGCGTTCCTTCCATCGTGTCGACTGTTGCGATCGATGTTGAAGATCATCAAAGTCATCAGCATTGGCGGTGAGCATGCTGACCGACGAACTCGAGGTGGAAATGGAGGGAGCACCATACGAAGAAATCTTGGGTGGCACCATTGTTGCTTGTTGTTGTTGTTGTTGTTGAAAGGCTAGCGAAAGCGCATTCGCTCTTGGAGATGCAGCCGCCGCAGCAGCCGCAATGAGTGGGGAAGAAGCACTTCCAAAGTCTGCTTCCGCAATCTTGTGGATACCAGTAAAGGAAAGATTGGGAAAGAGGGAGTCCATGGAAGAGATGTTATTCAGTTTCTTGTTGCTTGGTGAGGGCTGCCTGTTGAGGACAGCGGAGGAGCTTTGGCCTGATGCATTGTTTGAGCCTTGTTGGTGATGATGAAACATCTGTGCCAGCGAGTTGGTTTGAGAAATCAGGCTGTAGTTGAGAGGCACTTGATCCTTGGTGGAAACAATGTTGCAACTTCCACCGATGGGAGTCGGCATGAACAGATTGTTCATTTGTTGCTCCACGCTGGAAGACGCTGAGGCTGATGCTGAGGCTGATGCATCCGTCTGCATGGACAAGACTGGAAACAATTGAGAATAAGGATCGTTATCTGCTTGCGGTGATGATGAGCCTGCGAGGGAAGCTGTGGCAGAAACGGTAGTTGCTGAAGATTCCTTATTAGAATCAACAGACGCATGCTGAGCTTGCTTCTCATGGTAACTCGAGTTCAGAGCTCCAATTTCTTGTTCTGTGAGTGAGCTGATGAAATCGTTGGCTCTCCCAAGTTCTCCAGGCATGAAGAAGGAGGAAGCACCGTTGCTATTGCTGTTGCTGTTGCGATTGCTGTTCGCATAACTGCTGATGCTGTTGCCCTTTTCTTGTGCAGCAAAGCCGCCTTGTTGCATGAATGAATCCATCATATTTAGTCTTTGTTAGTACTGAATGAGATAGACAGATAGATAGATAGATAGAGATGGTGTGTGATTGAACGAGTCTCTTTCTGTTGTTGTCAGTGAGTTCAATAAAATGGAAAGTAGTATTGAGTGAAGTGTGAATTGTAAGTTGCGAAACGTCACGGTTGACTGTATTTTATGCGAGGTAGTGGTAAGGACACAATCGTAAGAATCGCGAGAGAACCCACAACGCCAAATGCTTCGTGTCAGTGTCCTCTTCCAAAAGAGCAAAAAAACATAATTCTACATACACTTTCACCGTCAGTTGCATACGTATGCGAGTTTTACTTAAGAACAGCGCAAACGAGTCGATTTTTGCACCACGTCAATAATTCAATTATGCAATACTATGTCCGACAAGAAACACCGTCGAGCTCAAAAACTTGTCAACAAGTTTTAGACTTATGGAATAACAATTTCAATTTTGATTCTTTTTCCTCAGCGAACAAGGCCTGATTTCTTTGGATAGGGTTCCCGCGAAGGAAGAATCGACAATATTGGAAAGGAGATCGCAGGAATGGGAACATGTCTTCCGTCAGTGAAATCCAATCGGATGGGAACAAACTCAAGATTGATTTGACCGAATTGACTCACAAAATGGTCGCATTTAGAACTAATAATGTCCTGATTTCGCACTGTTGTTCCAACGCCTGTGTTCGCTTTGGTTCGACCATTCGGACTTGTGGTCTTGCCGAATTCCAAAATGGTCTGATGGAATCCGAGTGGCGGATGCTATTTAGAGACTTATTATGAGTCTATGAATAATACCCTAATTGATTGCTAGACCTAAATACAGGTAATTGTCTCGCCGGTCTCGAAATGGTCCGAACGAGTCTCGATGGTTTTGACTAATAAGTAACCGCTATTACGCACACAATGCGGGAACATTTCTCTCTTCTCCTATTACTCTTGACGGACGTACACCGGATATAGATAGTACTGCAGTAGTACCGGTAGGTACCAGTACCTACGACTGTTACACCTACCATGCAACCAAGAACTAAATAAGGTAATGCACGTATTGAGCACGAATGCGGGTTACTCTTGACGGACGTACACCAGACATAGACAGTACCTGCTACGGTACGGTAGTACCGGTAGAACAAAGAACAAAGAACTAAAGAAGCTAAAGCACGTACTGTATTTTAATATACCTAAATAGAAGTACAACTAAGTCTACCCTTTGGTGAACTCAGCTCGACCAATGCATTCATCTTGACTGTTTGCTTCCTGGCTGCCTGTCTAGTACTCGACAGTTGGTGTCCTCCTTGCTTCTTCCTTCTTCCACCATACGAGTACTAGTACTAGTAGTAGTAGCTTGTGCTGCAGGAGGAGTGCAGTGCAGAGAGATCATGTTGGTGTGCCTGGTTCGAAGCCTAGATAGAGGAGAGAGGAGGGCTATTTCTGTTGCAGAGTGAGTTCTTTTTTTTTTGCACTACAATTTCCTTCTAGCTCTAGCTAGTATTACTACTACGTTGTTAGTAATACTAGCGGACCTAGAGTGACGATCAGACTTCTGAAGATGGATCGACCGAGCTGCCAAGTACCTGGAACCTACAGTACTCTTACTGTATCTTCTTGTCTTTTCTCCGCTCAACATACTCTACTGCTACCTATAGGTACTGTATACTCCTCAGATCTCTCATTTTGGGAAACAAGGCACAAACCTGCTTCTTGATGTTTATGATACTACCACGTAATACCGGCACCTGCTGGTACCGCTCCCTTAAGTGGTACCGGTAGAGCCGACAACTCACTTGTGTGGCTGTGCAGAACCTGACCTGGCTACCAGTGATGATTTATAAATACAGGAATGGCAGAGTTTGTACCGGTACCAGGTACCTGGTACCGGTAGAGCGTTGTTAGCATCGAGTGCCGCTTTCTAATAAGAAAAAAAAATGCTGTGCAGCCACCTAATTGAATGCTGGAACACATTATGAGGCGCTTTTATACCTTTTCTGTTTCGCAACTAGATATTGTTATATCTGACGGATGGATTATCTCTTGGGACCATTACTTAGGATCACTCTAGGATCAAATTTTGTCCTAATCGCTTCAAAAGATTCCGGTACCCATGTTCATAACCTTCGCGACCATCCAGTACCAACTTTGAACTTTTGAGCTTCCAAATTCGAACAATTCTCGCGGCAAGCGCTAAAGGATTACTTTCCGACTCACGTGTGTCGGGAAATGTGGCGAAATTGGTGACAGCAGGGCATAAATTTATTTTATAACTTGGATGCGCCATTTTGATTTTACTTTCGCACTTTCAACCGCAATCGATATAAAAGAGCAAACAAATCATACCCAACAACGAATCAGAGCAATACCGTTGCAGCTTTACAATACCGTATAAATATTGAATATACAACAACAACAACAACAACAACCGCGACCCACAACCGTAACCCACAACAATCACAATCACAATGAACACACCTGAAGAAGAATCCAATAATCTCTGCCAAAAGCCTTCTAAGAGGGACGTTAATAAGGGTCATGTCAAGTTTGCCGACCAACCCAAGGTTCATGACGTCCTCCGAAGACGAAGTCAAATCTCTCGTCAATCCCTACAAGGCATCTGGTTTGATGGAGAAGACTTTGAAGACTTTGTCGAGGACATGAACAAGTGTGTCGACAAGATGGAACAAGGCAAGCGCTTGAAGGACAAGAAGTATTCCTCACTTGGTTTGGAATCACTCACAGAAGAAGGATCAGCCATTCGACAAGCCAATCAAGAAGATGCTTGGGATGCCGTCTTGTTGGAACAAGAACATCAACAAGCAGAAGGCAAACGATCTAGTATTCAAATTGCCGAAGCCTATCGCCAAATTTCATTTGAATCTCAACTCTATGCTCAAGAACAGGCACAACTGGTGCACGATGAAATGGAGCAATACTATCTTTATGCCAGGGACGATTTGGATATTGACTCATCCAATCGTTATGATTCCAGCAGCAAGGATATGTTGCCAGAAGAACATCACAAGGCCGAACGACGACGATCCAATAGTTTGCCCAGGATGACGACCAACAACACCGCCATGCGGACCTCTGTCTTTTAACAAAAAAGAAGACAGTTTTGGGCAGCAAGAAAAAAAACGACTGCTTAGTCTTTTATTATCTTAATCTGCGTAACGCAAAACAAAAGCAAATTTTCACAAATTATAAATGTGTGTGGGTGTGGGTGTGTGGTGAAAGTATTCCGCCAATAAAACCCACAACAAGTGTGATGACGTATACCTGATGTCTATGTAATAAAAGTGAACAGATGGCGTCGGTTGATATGATATATGTTAGCATCTTAGCAATATTAATGCATCATTGCTGCTATTCTATATTGTTATTATTGTATTTGTTTCATCATTATTTCGAATATCTATATATACCGGTATACAGTTACATAAATACTACCAATCATATATATATTATATGCTTATTGCTTCATACTTGGCACAGTAGGCTTTGGCTCCATCATGGAATGCTACAGACTAACATTCAGATAACACAGGAGAGCACTCAATATTCAAGTGGCGCAAAGATGATGATTTGGCATCATTGACAGTATCATTGACAGAATTACTGGGCATGCTGTCCATTGCCTTGTTCGTGACTCGTCCACCACCACCACCACCATAGTATTTGGACAAGGCATGTGGAGTCTCGTCACCTTCCAAGATTTGTCCATTGTAGGTGAAGTGTAGGCAATTGCGATCCAACTCTTGGGCATTTGCAACTTCTTGAAAGATGCGATTTAACGGAGCATGCTTTTCAAGGTGAAAGGTTTGAAGCTTGGTGGTGGTGGTGGTGGAATAGTGATGGCTCGACGACGATGATGATTCCTCCTGCTGGTTTTCCTTGTCATCCACATTACTACTACTAGGAGCATTGCCGTGCTCCTCCTCATGGCCAGTATTGTTCTCAGCATCATCCTGGTTATCCTTTTGTTGTTCCAAGTAGTATTTCTTGGAATTCAAAGAACAGTGGATCTGAACCGAAATAATGAAAGTAGTAGTATTGGTAGTAGGACTACTAGTAGGATTCTTCCATGGGTGACGACGACCTCTGGAATCAGTGAGGCGGATCTTCTTTCTCCGTCTGCCATGATCATGATTATTTTCGTCGCCACCACTGTCGTTGGATGTTATTGGTGACGCACAATCTCGCTTTAGTGATATTGGTTCCATTGGTCTTGTTCTTGTTCTTGTTGCTGTTGGTTTTGGCTGCTGCTGGTTGTTCATTGTGGAAGCCCTGCTGCTGCTACCAGAACTACCAGAACTACCAGTGCTGCCACCAAATTGCCACACTTTGGGATCGAGTTGTTCTTGATTGGTCTTTTCACAAATGAACTGGATTGTATTTTTGATGAGCTGTCTCTTGTGCCTTCGTCGTCGTTGCCTATGCTGATGGCGCTGGTGCTCTTGCTGTGACTTTTGTTGATTCTTCGTTGCACCATCATTTGAAATGCCATCATCATTGTCATTATCAAAATCGTCATTATCATTCTCCAACAAATAATTATTGTAATGAACAATCCGTCCCATCAATAGTTGGCAATCACTTTCATAATGTTGGGTATCCCAAATGTGCAATTGCCAAATCTGATCGACCAATGGACAGGGCATTAACCAATGATTGGATGGTAAAAAGGATGCCGCATGAAGAAAATCCTTATAGGCCTTTACAATGCGTTTGGCAGCCTCCAGGTCCCATCCATATTCGGCTTGACAACGATGCAACAATCGAAGAGCTCCACCACCACCACCACGACCACTGCTGGTGGGAAACTTTGCAGCCTTGTCGTTGGCACCAGATAGAGTTGGAGGAAGTTCCCACCAAGTCGACCAAGCTACGGTGGATGCACAAAGAATGTTGTTTATGTTGGCAAAAGCTGATGATGATGATGATGATGGCATGCTGGAAGATTGATTCATTCTTTGACGCCAAGAACTGAATAAGACGAGGGAACGTTGAGAGTTCCCTGTCAATAGATTGAATTGAAGGAGATACTACAATTGATGTGAGGATAAGAATTGATGGGCTGATGGACTGATGAACCCTAGCTGTCAAGAACCTTCCTCCTTCTTTCCGACCTCATACTGTACCAGTGGAGACTCACCTCTTCGTCGTCGTTACATTTATTTTGTCACACATATTTTTGAATTATTTGGTTCGACTGTTTCTGGAAAACGTTATTTTGAACGCCAGCAAAGCTCGAAGGAGTCAAACGGGATTCTCCACGCCAGCCTAGGTCGAACAGGTCAAAATAAATGCCATCTGCTCCCACCAAATTTAGCAGATGGTCGAACTGGCATTTTCGAGTAATGCTCACTTTGCACGACATACCTACGCCAATGACGTACCAAATTTTGGCTCTGGCTGGCTTGACAAGAAGGCGAACTCGTTCGAACAAAGTGCGTTGGTCCAGGTTTGGATGGAGTTATTTTCCAACCAACCACAAACTCAGTCTCACAAATTCAATTTCCACGAATTTCGTCAACCTTTTTTGACTTTTTCCCGAACGACTGAAAACCGCAGTCGTATTTAGCGATTAGTCCAAACAAGCATATATAAACCATCTGCTTAGTCTCTATTTACCTACACACTACCTACCTACCAATCCTACCTACCTACCTACCAATCCTATTCAACCCATCAAGGAAAACTATATGAACCGTAGCAGTAATGAAAGCAACACTTCCAGAAATCAAGTATTCACACAATCACCACAATCGCCAGAACAAACACCATTGCGACTAAATCAAACAATCCTAGTAGCAGCAAGAAAAATGGGAGCCACCAATACGAATTCTCTTGCTGATTACTTGGTCAGCATTCGCACCAAGAAACAACCAAAACAACAATTTCACAAGAATCACAAGCAAGGAGAAACATTCAAGCAAACACGAGTTAAAAGACCTGATGATGATGATAACAACAAAAGGAACAACCACTCGACAATTGACACGACCAAGACGAAGCGAATCAAGACTGCTAAAAAAGAAGAAACAGTCATGACTCTTGCCTCTAAAAATTCCAGCACCAAGGCAAAAATCCAGACGCCCCAGTATTCCGCAGCATGCACGCTGCAGCCACATTTTACCAAGGATGCTTCATTACGACTAGTGCAAGGCAAGAACCTTGAGCAGGAACAAAAAAGTCAATGCAAGGAACATGTTCAATACCAATTGGAGATTCCATCTGGCTTGTTGGACGATTTCTCAATGGAAGCTCATCCATCCAATTCGAACGCTTCCGACTCATCTTGCAGCATTAGCCAAATTACGCAAGATTCTTCATTGGATGAAGAAGACTATGCGTACAGCAGCGAGGAGGAAGAAAAAGACTGTCATGATGACAATAATGATGATGATGGTCATGATGATGATCAAGAGATGCAGTCCAGAGACGGCAGCGGATGTAATCATCACATTCTGGAACCAAGCAGACAATACTCCCCAGATGCCAAACTTCCCGAAGTGAAGGAAGGGGCACGAATGCTTTTGGATTTATTGTCCATGCCATGAAGCGCTACTGTATAAACACACAATTCCTACACCTACAGTATACCAAAGAACCAACCAACCAACCAACCTTTTTCTTATGCATCACACTCACACACACGCGTGTGTCTGCAAATATCTACACAATCCAACCAATTGAAAACAAAACAAAACCAAACCAAACAGATAGAACAATAGAACTTTCATTTCATCATATGACTACTTGGTACCATACTATATTGTTCCTTTTTTTGAGAACGAACAGTAGTGTGTTCATGTACTGTACCAGTAGTTGCTGAGGATCGATGCGATGACCGCCACCTTGTCAGTCGATTGCTTCGACTAAACCGATTTTCATGACAAACATTTTCACAACATAATAATGGTCAGGAATAACGCAGCCGTTGTTATTGCCACTCGTCCCTTCCTAGTATCCTTTTATATCTTGATTCTGTTTGCTCTTAATCCATCGGGGAATCCAGCAGTGTTTGCCATAATGTCTACGAATAATAGGAATACGAATAATACTACGAATACAACGAATACAACGAATTCAACACCAGCTTCAGCTTCAGCTTCAGGTTATTCAACCAGCAGCAGAACATCATCATCATCATCATCATCATTGCCTTTAAAAATGGCAACCAGAGTGGACCAAGTTGTCAAACGAGTTTCTCAAAAGGGTGACGAATGGAGATCGTTGCCGATGGATACCAAAATTAAATTGTTGGAGCAAATCATTCAGAATACCATTCAATACCGAAACGAATGGGTCGCCTGTCATCAATCGAACCTACTATTCGCCCATATTGACAATGACGATGATGATGATGATGATGACCCCTCATCTTCTACCAATGACAAAATAACAAGAAGAACAAGATTGATGAATAACCATGGATATGCCATGGTGGATATTCTCGTACGAGGTCCCGCCACATTGGGAAGTTATGCCAATGGTATCTTGGATTCCTTGAAGCATAATATTCAAAAGAACAACAATGATGGAAGACCACCACCTCCCGTATCAACACGAACGGTGGGCGGCGGGCCCAGGATAAGCCGTCATGGAGTCGTTATTGAAGATGATGTTGAGAATGAAAATGGATTCTATCCGGAAAAGATAGTGGCCACAGTTTGGCCATCTCCTTGGAGTCTGACACAATCATTGGAAGCCTTTGGAATGAAGGCGGAAATGGTCTGCGACGTTCAAGATTCTGCCATGTTGCAGCAGACTCATGACTCGTACGTGCAAGAGCACAATTCAAAGTTGCTCGTCTCAAACAATAAAAATGTTGGATGTTCCGCCATTTTGGCTGCCGGAAACTTTGATGCACCCACGGATTTGCTCTGCGAACTATTCATCAAAGGACGTGTCTGCGTCTACAAGGCCAATCCAATCAACGAGGCATCCATTCCAATCCTGAAAAAGATATTAAAACCATTGTTGGATTTGGGATACGTGGAATTCTCACCCTCCACGTCAATAGAAGCGGCACAGGCCTTGGTCGAACACCAAGGGATTCAAGAAATTGTCTTTACGGGATCCAAGGCCACTCTTGATCGTATTGTCTGGGGGAACTCCAAAGAAGAACAAGACCAAAACAAGGCCAAGAATACTCCAATCAATACGACACCGGTATGTTCCGAATTGGGATCCGTGAATCCATGGATTATTGTTCCAGGTCCCCAATGGAACAAACGAAGCGTCGACGATCATGCCCGTGCCATGGTATTTGCCAAGATGAGCAACAATGGACATATTTGTGTGTCGCCACAAGTCATTATCTATCCCAAGGATTGGAAATTCCGACAATTGTTTCGGGAAAAGGTGGAACACTGGATGTCCAAACATCCTGGAACCGTGGCATTCTATCCTGGATCACATGAAACTCATCAAAGTCTACAACAACATCCGAATGCCAAGCTGGTACCTTATGGAAATCCAAAGAAGAAGAGTCGTGGTCATGACGAGGAGAAACAACAATCAGAACCAATCTTTCCTGGAGAACAACGACCATTGTTCATTGGGGACATGTCATTGGAGAATGAACGAGATCAGAATCTTCTTCGACAAGAAGCTTGGTGTCCAGTACTCATGGAACTTGCAATTGATGCGGAGGATGTCGACACGAAACCTATGGAATATTTGAGAAAGGCAGTCGATACGGCCAACACCAATCTATATGGCTCGCTGTCCATAAACATTTTGATCGACAACAAAACCATGAGACGGAATAAAAAAGAACTGGATCATATCATTGTGCATGAAATGCCATATGGCTTGGTGGGCATCAACGTATGGCCTTGTTATGTGAATAGCATGTCCCAAGTACGATGGGGAGCCTTTGTCGGCACTGATGAATCTGGAAGTGGCACTCTGGCCAATGCCCATTTGTATCGAAATGTCGAAAAGACAGTGCTTCGGGCACCCTTTCGACACTTGCCGCGCAAGGCCATTCAAGTCATGGATCCCAAAAAGGCTCACTTGGTCTTTTCTAGATTCACCACTTTCAAACTGAAACCAAACATTATCACTCAAGTCGGACTCTTTGCAGCTCTATTTCTCGGAATATAGCAATTAGTCCTATACTAGTAACTAGGACATGATAAACTTTGTTGATATTTTGCTACTTGCCTCTATGTATATTATATATAAATATATTATATATGCATGATTATTCAGAAGAAACTAGTTTTGGTCTCAATGCGCAATAAAGAATGGCACCAAAGATTGGTAGGACAACAGTGGATGCAGCTATAGCCGACGCCTTATTTCCAGAACTATCAAATCCTCGTCGTTTCAAATCTTCAGGAATAAGTGAAGCAGCAGCCACTGTCAAGATGGCCAAATCACAGGATGAGACGGAAGCAATTGCCGTGGACTGAAACAATTCACTGTATCCTTGAATTTGACCTCCCGCATCTGCCGCAAGTCCACTGAGAAAACCAGTGGATACAAACACACTGGCGGCTAGTGCTACCATTGCCCAATTGAAGATCTTATTTTCTAGCACATTCTTGGTTACCCATCCAAGGTCTTCCTCTTTGACAGCTGTCACTTCTTTTCGAGTGGACAGGGCGATTCCTTCATTATAATAAAAGTTGTTTGTTAGTCAATCAATACAAACACGACCACGTCTGACGAATGCCATGGAAGGATAGAAAACTTACCAACAGATCCATAGCCTGCAAATACACCCCCCAGCAGAAAAGGAACCAACGGTGGCTTTTGACCCTTCGCCCCAGGCATTGTGAGGCAAGCAAAGGGAAGTGCTGCCAAACCCAGCAGATTAAAGATGGTTGCAAAGAGTTCATTGACACCGGGATTGACTGGATCCGCCAGGAACTTTTCCAGCACTGCCTGGGAGGCCCCTGGAGCTTCCATGGTCGTCATGACGTATCCAATCGCCAAGAATCCAAAGTATGCAACGGCATAAGGGGCATTGATCTGAATATCGCTAAAGAGCCCTGTACTTTCCTCGTCGACAATTTGGTTCTTGGCTCTCAAACTTGTTGAAGACATTGAAGGCATTGAAGACATTGATGATGCAGAAGATGGAGAAGCAAGTGTGACGGAAATTTTGTTGACTGCATTTTTCTTGTGGTGGGTGTTTGGGCGGACGGCCACAGGGGCGCGAGAAAGCTGAGTGAAAGCCGATGCCACATCAGCAACTGCACTCAAGACAATGAGGAAGAAGGCAGATATTTTCATGATGGATGGATATGGAAAGGTCCTTCAGTAGAATGATAGTAATAAGATCGGCAACGTCGATGATGATAGATGATGATGGATGAATATCATTTGTATGTGACGATGATGCGATAATGAAAGAATTCATCTATGACGTGTTCTACGGACAGAAATAAACGACGGACAAAAAAGGAAAGACGGACAGAAAAGATGAAAGATAACGGACACAATACAGTACGATTGCATACATTGAATATTGAATATTGTGGTTCGGTATCTACAGAATGTAACACCACTATTGAGTCTACAGTCACTTGTCCATACTAATACATGCTGCTTTAGTTAATATGAAAGTTGCTTGAGTCTCAGTGTCCCAATCTTCCCCCCTATCGATCAGAGCACAATGTCCATTACGGACTGGCAGTCCTGGCAATCGTTGATGCATCGTAGTCATCCAAGGATTGTAACGTATTCATAGGAATTTTCGATGCGTTATGTTGGACTTGACGTTGTCGAAGTCGGACTTCTCTTGGTCGCCCTCCAAAAAAAGGTACTGAACAGCATCCAAGCATGCCAGAGAAAATCATCGTCACTACCAACGGGTACCATATCAGCCACGCAATTCCCAATTCGATGCTTGCATATATCAATACTCTGGTAGGATTATAGGATGTAGCTTGGTCAGCTACCAATGCGCTGATCATGACTGCGAGTCCAATCCACAGGAGTACCCAGAAAAAGTAGCCGAGCATAACTTGTGTGCAACAAAGATTCCACACGACTGCATCATGTATTGCATGCACCAAGCTGGCGCCGAACCAAAGACACACTAGAAGCAGCGTTATTTGAATTTCACTCTTATCATCCCCGTCGCTCCAAGAAAAGGAGACAATCTCTTCGTTCAAAGTATTGTCCATGTCTTTGAAGAGCAACGCTGAATTCGTTGCTGATAACGCAACCAGGATTGACACCGCCAAGCCCGTGATTCTTTCACCAAACCCAATAGGACTGAGCCGAAAAGTCAAGAAGACTGCAAGGAGTGGATGGTTGTTCGCCATGTATTGGAACCAATCATCCTTCCATGTTGTATTTGATGGGAGATGAAACGCTCGTCTCCGCAAAGCTTCGATGGTGGCTTCTCTCATCTCTTGGCTCGCTTCCAAGCTTTTACGTTTTGTTCGAATCTCTTCAATCTCCCGCAGCCTCATTTGAAGTTTCTCCTGGATGTTGGAATCATCTCCCCATCGACTCGCATCTCTTGAATTATGATGATGCCTAGTCTGATGATGCTCGGCACGGCGCGGGTGGTGGGGCATAATGCTTTTTGGTCAAATGACCTTCTTGCCTCGATTGGAAAATGAGAAATACGGAAGGCAATGGTGTTGACAGCAGTGTGTTGGTTGACTGAAAGAGTGTGTTATGCAGGACAATTAACAGCGGGTATATTTTGATCAACATGCAACAGATCGTCGCAACACGAATACGTGCAATTATTATTTGCCCCACTATAGAAGGAATCAATCAATCAGATTTTGAATGATCGCCATTTTTATCTACCGGGAACTGAATTTGGGTTTTCGCCCTTAAATGAGGAACCTCTATCGTTAAATGTAGGTCGCTACACGACTAATTTAGAGGACTGCTTCCGAGCAAGCGAGGTTGTCACATATTTCAACATACTCTCCACAAAACCCAATGACTGCGGATTTGAGTGGGCACAACTGAAGGATCTATACTGTAGGTCCTACTGCGAACATCCTAAGAGATTTGGCATAGTTTTCAAAAAAGCACATCAATGCAATATACCAACGGTTGAGCAGAAAATGATAACATGTTTTTGCAGCCTCCGCTCCTTGCAATTGCTACCAGCGGATGATCGGCCGACTGCTTCCTCGAGTCTTGTTTTTCACTTAAAATCAAGTTCAATCCATTTGCGTGCAAGTAGAACAAGCTCATTGTTGCTACATCGTGCTGCATTCGTTGCAATCATTATCATTTGCCGCCATCCTTCACATTGTGATGCCAAAAGTCAGCATATGCAAAAATTTACTTCGTTCCGACTACAATCTTGATCACTTCCGTCAAGAAGGCCAAGTTCATTGACTTCAATCAATGGTTCGCATGTCGTTCATTCTTGCTCCCAGGCTCCAGCGACACCCAGCCACCGCATAGTACTTTCTGAAGGCTCTAGTGCAGCATGTATGGTCTACGAGGGGCATTCTCGTCTCCTGGACAATCTGGATTATGTTTCGCAGCTGAAGATGGCTGGCATATACAATAATGTCATTGTCAGTTGCATTCTGATTTGGATTCTTGGAATTTTTTGCAACTTCAACGTGAGGCTCGCTATGATAGAGAAGACAATATAGACAAGGTTATGGAGCAACTGTGAAGAAGTCAAGACCTGCCGGCAGTTTGAGTTTGACTTCATAAGCGCTGGATCCCTACTAGTACATCCCTAGGCCTAGGGAGGATAAGGTAGAGAATTCCTAACCTCACTAACCTGTTCGGCCGACCGCAATTCTACATTTGTCAGAGTACGTCGACGTCGGCACGGTTAGTGCTGTCATGCAAAAAGTTTAATTTGCTGTCATGCAAAAGTTTAATTGTTGCCGAGTTGATATTTGGCTGGACTTGAGACATCACACTGTTCATACATGTGTGTACCGTCCAGACCAACTTAGAAAAGCACATCATGATGCAATCGAATGCCTCCCTCAAAATGTAGACCCATTGCTTTTCGGAGAAAATGGCAGAGGCTGAAATGAAGCCTAGAGACGAAATCAGAAATAAGGTCTTGTCTACTGCCGGACAAATATTTCCTACGATGTCTGAAGATTATTTAACGTCTTCTTTTAGTGCCACCTTGTTGGTACACGTACATACCGGTATATACAGGGCGTGAATTCATCGGCAAAGAATACTTTATTTTCGGGAAAACCCTTTTATTATCTGCCTTCGGCTGTTACCATTTCTGATTGGCTTTCTACATCGAAGAGACTTTGATGAAGGACTACTATCTATTGGTAGAGAGACTTATTGAACATTGTATTTCATATCATACGGTGATCGGAATAATGTGTATCATCGAGCATATAACCGATACGTGGTGCAGCATATCGGTACATATCTCATCGCTCGGAATTCGATCCATCTCATTCTATTCGGATTGACCTGCGGCAGCATTATGGTTGTTAGCTTTAAGCATAGATTGGATTGTGCATTTGTTTTATTCGTTTGTTCGTTTGCAGATAGCAAAAGTCGCGCCGGTGCGATTGCGATTTTCTGGCATTGGTAGCAATCGCGAATATATCATCAACGATGCTATTTTGAGCCAAATGCATGTCAGTAAGGTGATCTCTAACGATAACCGCCAAAAGTGAGTGCGTTTCACAGGAGTCGTTGTGGGCGGCCACAGCAGTGTTATCTTGATTATATTCTGAATCTATCCTGACACTGACAACTTTGTCAAACTATCTCTATATCTTAGCCTTTGCTATATGCTACATAAAATACTGAGCAATAGTCGCGATTGATTATATTCTGTTGTGCCCTTCGTGATTGATTATACTCGATTGTGCCCTTCGTGGTATTTCACCCTCTCAGCTTGCTTGTCAGATCTCAGCTTGCTTGTCAGATCCCGTACCAAGTCTTCAAGTGCTGCTGCACTTCACGGCAGTACGACTCCGTCCCTAGATTACCGTTCGGTAATTTCTTGACTGGATTGACAAATTGAATGGGGACTCGCGCAGGGGACATCGGGGGTGGTTGCATATCCGAGAACAAGACATGCCGACGCGTAAACATTTCCTCGGGAGCATTGTCAAAAATACTGCCATCTAGTAGTGGCGGACAAGATGACGCTTTCTCTGCAGGGGCAATGACAGCGACAGCGTCCTTCTTCTTTGATCCTTTCTTTGATACCTTCGGTACCTTCTCGACCTCCCACTGAAACCCAATCTGATTGAGTGCTGCAATCTGCTCGGTTGTAATCCTGGTTCTCTCGCCCTTTTGAGCTCGCAAGTACTCTCGGCGCTGTCGGCGAGACCAAGACCGCAGTTCTGAGTAGTTTTCGGAGTTATCAGGAACGACGGTACCCCCATGCCTTCTTTTGTATTTTTTGAGGCGCTTGAATTGTTTCTGCCACTCCCGCTCCATTTCTTGCATCTTTCGGTTTTGTTTTAGCTTTCGCTTCTCCTCCTTGATCATCCAATGGTCCTGCTTCTCGACAGCACGAGAAAGGTTGCCAAAGATTTTTCCTTGAGGGCTGACCCAGTTCTTTCTCCTGAATCTAGAGTTCCAAACGCACCTCCAACCATCTTTCTTCAATCCCTTCTCTCGCCCTCGCTTCAGAGCTGCCCGTTCTTGCTCTACGCTCATTTCATGCAATTCTTCTGATGTTGCAATTAGAACTGATGCAGGGTCAGTCCCAGAAGGACTAGGGCCTTTCTTCAGCGTTACAAAAGAACCAGGGACTCTGGTACCTGACTCTCCCTCGTCGCTTCCATCCTCTTCATCATTGCCGTCGTAATCGATAGCTTCACGCTCAGCATCCTCGGGTTCTGCTTCCAATATCATCTTTTGTGCAATTGAAATTGCTCTTGGGATGGTATCGCAGATTCGCGAATCATCTGGACTAATCCATACTTTTCGCTTCCAGTCTTTGTGGTATGCAACTTTCCACCCTTCTGGAAGGCCCTTTTGTAACGCTCGTTCGAGAACGGCCTTCTCTTCCACTGGATCAAACTTTTTGAGTCGAGCCTTTTTGAACCGAGTACCACCATTGTCGACTGAAGCCTTGCGTTTTGGGGGGCGGCGGTTATTATTATTTTGATTGCTGTGATTTTCGCCACTCTCAATTTCGTCCAATGTCTGATCGACTTCCTTTTGCAGAAGTAATTTTTGAGATGGTTTCTTTCGCCGTTTCCGAGGTAATGGCGACCCTTGATCTACGAAGCCTTGTGTCGTCGTTGGTTCCTCGCCATTCGAATCGGACTGTTCTTCATTATTCCTATCAGCTGATGGCTTGTTATTGCTACTACCACCCTGCGAACTAGTAATATCTGATATTTTTGTATCTTTAGTTCGTGACATTGGTTTAGATTCACCGTTGCTTACCCCAGTATTACCATTATAAATATGACCGTTGGTATTTCCATTCTCATTTGTTTTAGCATTGTAATTGGCATTTCTCCCAGCGCCATCTGAGTCACCTTGATCGGAAACATCAGTTTTACTGGGAGTGGAATCATCTAGTAAGGCATCTTCGGCATTTCGTTTCCTTGTCCTCTTGGCATCTTGGTGAGGACTGCTTTTATCTTTTGCCATTATGAATAACGCAGCAATAGTCTTTTGATAGCAAGAAATACTTCAAACTATAGGCTTTTGCTTCGAGAAAAATGCAGCATTTATGTGTTTGTGCTGTGTGTGTTGTTGGCGGTCGTTCCTGTAGCGGGCAGCGTAGATAAAGTAAGAGGGCTACGTACGTCCAAACACAGTACAAACGTTCGTGTGAAGCATTTCAACTGGTCGGAGGAGTCGATTTGAACACGAAAGAAGTGGAATGAATGGAATGATGAAATAACAGTACCAGTTAATAATAATGTACTGTAGTATATGTAAGATTCGGAACGTATCGTCGCCCTTTGATATCCAATTCAAAGAAAACCCATTACTAGTAGCCTCAAAATATTCGGCATTCTAGTTTCCCAGCTGGCGCAATATCAGCCTCCGCTTCTCCTCTAGCCACATGATGAATACGATACGATGATATGTACAACTCGGCGCGCTTCAGAAAAAGTGAACACGAAGTGTCGCGATTCTACACTTGCATAGCCTGCACTTAGATCTTATATTTTCGATACTACTTGCCAGTAACAAAGAGAGATGCTCATAACCAGCACACTTAAAGTATGGCCAATTTCCTGGTATGTCCTCTTTTTAGCTAGGCGACTTCAATTGCAAGATTCTGCAATATACTATCGACGCACCCAAGAGATCCATCGAAGCCTCGATCAATCATGGCAATAATCCATTACATGATTTGGCAATAGCTGCCTTCATCACTGAATCCGGGAGCCTTGTTGGTACCAATGGCCAAGAGCTCAACTTCAAAGGTCAGGTCAGCATTGGGAGGGATAGCACCTGGAGCCCCACGAGCACCGTATCCAAAATCACTGGAAATTTGGAGGTTAGCTTTCTCTCCCAAGGACATTTGAATGACTCCTTCATCCCAGCCTATTGATATATGTAATATATGACAACAATATCAATGAGGCGATCAGGCACAATTCGATTAGATTGTAAAAGAGGAAGGAGCGTGAGAATTCTAAGACATATCGCATCTCATCGAAAGATAAGTATATTGACCATTTCAGCTTCTCGATACATACCTTGAATCACTTGCCCAATCCCGATGACGAATTGAAAAGGTCTTCCACGTGACACGCTGCTGTCAAATTGCTTTCCTCCATTCGTCAGAGTTCCTGTGTAGTGCATCGTCAATTGATCTCCTTGCTTTGGGAAGGTCTTGCCGTCTCCTTCCATAATAGTTTCCTTTGTTACGCCCATTTTATTTGGGTGTCGAATCTACGATGGTGCGTTATTGTGAACGATATTTTCACGTGATGGGATCGATCATACGAATAACTGATGTACCGGTATACCGGTACGAGAACCGGTACCATACTGTAGGTACCGGTATTATATTGATGCATCTTATAACTTTTTGCGTTGCGCGTGGTCCGTGATTGATTGATTCATTCGATGTAGTCCACTCTTGAGTCAACCTAAATTTTGATTTTGGTTTCAATTGGAGACTTCTTTAGCCCTTATTGTCCAAGAAATGCAATATATACCGGTTTACGGATACCGCACTTTACCGGTATCTATGCAGTATTATAGTTATTGCGAATATTCACGACTGCATGCGTGCATTGATTGTTCAGGTCGCCCCATATTCAATATATGAACAACAACAACATCGGCCAAGATGACAGCATCTTCTGCCGCTTCTACTCCTAAGTACAACCAGACTCCTGAGAAGGCGCTAGAAGAAAAAATACTGAAACAAGTTCTCGCAAAGATCCAAGAATTTAAAGATGACACTGATTCCAAGATTCGTATGTCTATCACCTCGAGAGGTTCCAATGCGTTAGTCCCATGGACATGCCTTCAGACGAATAATCACGCTGCAAACAATGCCAGTATTCCAGCAGCTGACGATCCGTCCAACTTTAAGCTCCCCAAAGATGTAAACTCAATTCTGGCCACTTCGTCTTGGTGCTCAGTTCCCTTCTGGATTTCAATGTTTGTAATTTTTGGATTCCAATACCTTTTGCTTCTTCTTCTGTTGGCTAATCAGGTCGATATCAATTCGGATGACAATCCATTGAATCTCCCGGCAAATGTTGAGACACCGGTCCGTATCAGCCAAGTGCTGTTGCTTGCCATTGCCTTGTTTAGTCAAGATGATCTCTTGGTTGGAATCGAGTCATTTTTTGATGGAATGCCCGATTACTTTCGTGGTAACATTCGTTCGGTGAACATGACACTTGTTCAATGGCGGCTGTCATCAATTATACGATTGTTTCAAGGACTTTTGAACCTTCTTGCTGCTTTTGTGTTATCGATTCAGGCCGAGACAATCCCAGATGTTTTGCTCAACGTACTCGGAGTCGGTGAGTCGCAACGATCAGATAAATTGGGCATGTAGTTAGTCGATTGTCTCTTTTGATCTCACAAAACGGTTCTATCAACATAGGATTCATTTCAAATCTTGACGAGCTAGCGTTCAGTCTTGCAATGAAAGGGTACTTTGGACAATCGATGAAGATGTCGACTGAAGATGTTTCTGTTGTCGAGTTTTATCGCGATGCAACCAGAACTCAGAATACCAAATCATCGCTGCTTGCCAAACTCAAAGACAACGTACACATTATTATGGTCTTTGCTGTGTTACTCGCGATGCTTGTGGCCTTTAGCATTTTTTCGTCGCAGCAAAATGCGGGAATGTATTCAGAGCAAGACATTCAGATTGAATTTGGAGATGAAATTCTGCCCTTCCTTGGACTTTTCAACGGTTGCTACAAGGCTTCCAAATCAAATAAACATGCCTCTGGGCGATTGATGTACGAGCAAGTCAGTTTCTCAAAAGGCGGGAAGTTTGGGTTCTGCTCCGACTTTGGAGAAGGCAATGGTGGATGGGCCTTTTTCATTGGCGAGTCGGGAGATGTATGCGATAATCACATTGTGCGCTCTGGCGACACATCGACCTTTAGTCTGCTGGAAGCCGCAACGACCAAGTGGTATACTTCAGATGATCTTCCATTGGATTACTTAGAGATTACTGAAATCAAGACAGCATCTGCTGAATGTGGACAGTCAATGCTTCGCACTACGACTGACGCTTGCCCATCCATCTTGGCTTTCGATTCGCTCACCATGTCGAAAATGGCGCTGAATAAAGATGATCTGGAGTCTCGACCTGTATTGGATGCATCAGTCTCTCACCCGATATATTACTACAACGTAAGCGAAGTCGGAATCTTTGATTTTCTGTTCTTTACTGGCCGAAGATGGATACGAACTCAATCCGATCACAT
The DNA here is from genome assembly GCA_933822405.4 of Cylindrotheca closterium. Classification (NCBI taxonomy): domain Eukaryota; phylum Bacillariophyta; class Bacillariophyceae; order Bacillariales; family Bacillariaceae; genus Cylindrotheca; species Cylindrotheca closterium. The sequence goes on along the minus strand of CAKOGP040000657.1, from coordinate 3,287 downwards.
CGCTACCCTCGGAAACGAAACAAGTCTGCCCGATATTCGAGATTTCTTTGTTGTCAATGATGGGCTCTTCACTTTAATCAACGAACTGAGAACATCCTCCGACGATCGATCCGAGTGGGTGACTGCAGTGAGTGAAATTGTGGACTCCAAGAGAGATCAAGGATCACCTCTTGGGCTTCAGTGGTACGTTCCTCGCTACGACACTACCGATGATGCGAACGAAGAAGGCGACAGCCGGGGTTATCTCCAAAGGAACTTTCCGTCAGCTGATCTTGCCAGACCAATTGATTCAGTCATGACATGTCTTCATTGCAACGAAGAATCCAATCCTTGCCGATACGAGGGGTTCTGTGATAATGGCAGTGGCATTTGCGCTTGCCAACACGGTGCAGAGGGCAAGCTATGTCAAATACGGCCACTTGGAAATGGAGTTTGCAATGTGTACTTTAATAGTGCGGAACATCAATACGATGGGGGCGATTGTTGTGCTGGGACTTGCTTTGGAGCACAATGTGGAGAGGACGATCTACCTAATCCGTTCTTGGATGCTAGTGTATTGACCATCCGCCAAGGATTCTCAGGGGTTGAAACGGTTTACACGTTCCAAAATGTGACAGAGGACTGGAAAAACACCTATCGTGGAACGGAATTTGGATTCGGTGTGGATATCAACGACGATGAGCTGAGTTTTGACTTCGCCCCACTACGGTACAAGCACTGTATCGATCCGAACACAGCATTACTCTCGATCAAAATCGAACCATACCAGGATCGGTGGGATGGCCATAGGCATTCGCAGTTCCAAGGTATATTAGTGCGATGCGGTGGCAAGATGTACTTGCGAATGCCAGAATTTTCGTTGAACGCGATCGATGATTCTGGTACTTTCATCGAAAGAGTCCGCATTCCGTACGGCGCAGATTGCGAGATCGAGTTCCCCAATGAACGTACTCCTTATTTCACTGCAGTGTCTATTCTTATGGAGAACGAGTCAGTGCCATTTATACAGCAACAACACATTCTTGGCTCGTACCCAGAGCCAATCAACGTCCGGATTCCAGAATCAAGTTGTGTATGGAATGGGTTTGTCGCCAATCGTTTCTCTGTATCGTCATTCACGGAAGCGACGTATTATAACATGCCAGACACATCTCTTGGCTGGAATGAGTACATGTCGGGAGACGACTATGATAGTTTCGCAGAAGGTGGACAGTTAGATGCTATTTGCGAAAGAGATCAGGATGAAGTGTTCGATCGATATGTATTATGGAAAATTTCAAATTCGACTTTTATGGACCTATCACAAAACTTTATTAGCCACGTATGTGATGGTCTATGGAAAGAGGATGTGATGTCTGTCGCTTGCAGGGGTCGTCGAGTCAGCGAACTTGCCGTTGATATTGATGTCATTATACAGTCAGAGGTTGAAGGTGTAATCAAGTTATTGATGTATGTGAACGAGTTAGGTACGCTCACAAGGAAGATATACTATGGCTTATCATTTTGACAACTCAGATCTCAGTATTGCGTTTCTGTTTTCTCAGAGCATGTCGGTTTAATCGCTATTCGAAATGAGACACATAAATCTACGGCTCTTGATATGCTATCAACGCTTCCTCTTTTGACAAGTCTTGATATGTCTGATGGCGTCTTGTCGTCCATTCCATCGCAGATTACAAAGTTGAAATCACTGACAAAGTTGAACTTGAATGAGAATAGGTTGACCTCTCTATCGGCGATTGGTAGTTTGACATCCCTGGAAGATCTGAACTTGAATGGCAATGGTTTGATGTCTCTACCTTCCGAAATTGGTAGTTTGACTTCCCTAACAAATCTGGACTTGCATTACAATGACTTTCCTACTCTCCCTTCAGAAATTGGAAGTTTGACTTTAATAACAAACTTGAACGTGGGAGAGACCTTATTGATGTCTCTACCAACTGAGATTGGACGTTTGACATCACTAACAAGGTTAGAGCTACACGAAAGCCGATTGACATCGCTCCCCTCCGAGATTGGTTTTTTGACATCACTAGGATTGATCGGCCTCGATGAAAACGGCTGCTCCTCTCTACCATCTGAAATTGGCAATTTGGCATCATTGACTGACCTGGATATGGAATGGAACGGACTGGTATCTCTTCCCTCCGAGATTAGAGGTTTGACGTCACTCTCACGCTTGAACTTGCGACACAACGAGTTGACATCACTCCCATCGGAGTTTGGAAGGCTGACACTATTAACAGACCTGAACTTGTATGATAACCGATTGGCATCTCTTCCAACTGAGATCGGTAGTCTGACACTCATATCAAGCTTGAGCTTGGGACTTCACCAGTTGGCTTCACTGCCCTCCGAGATTGGAAGTTTGACATCATTATCATATCTGGACTTGGTTGAGAACCAATTGACATCTATCCCTTCCGAGATTGGAAGCTTGACATTGCTAAGAATGCTGGGCCTGAGCGAAAATCAATTGGCATCTGTTCCTTCTGAGATCGGAAGCTTGGCATTGTTGACCAAGCTTGCCCTTGAATCAAACCAATTGACATCACTCCCTTCAGAGATTGGAAGTTTGGCATTATTGACAAGCTTGCGCCTAGAATCAAACCAATTGACATCGCTTCCTTCGGAGATTGGAAGTTTGAGATTACTAACTTGGCTGAGCTTATATGACAATGAGCTCACGTCTCTGGTTTCTCTCCCTTCCGAGATTGGAAATTTGACATCATTGACAAAGCTTGACTTGCGTCAAAATCCAATAAAATCGTCAATGGATTCTGTGCCAAGCGAGATTCAAAGACTTATTTCCTTTGGTTTGAATGTATGCATTGGAGATGTCCCTTGCTAATGAACAAACAAAATCAGTGGAGTATAATTTATTTCTATTGCTTGAAGATTGCAGTATTCCAGTATGGGAGTTCTGGCGCTTTCTTTTTGTCTTGCAGACTAGAGTAGCGTTGAGCAGAACAGGAATATGAAACATACTGTAAAATGTGATTCGAATCAATCGATCGTTCGTCTCAACGAAATGGCATCATCTAATCTCGCACATATACATACCGGTACATCAGATGTGCGCGCAGCAAATAATTTACTTGTAACAATAAATAACGTACAGTACAGGACTCGCCGCAACCCGTCTGTCCATCCACCGGTTTTTGAGCGTCGGACGCGATTACTACGCACAGGTCTTCCCCCCCGCCAGCAGGGAGCCCCTCAAAAATTAAAACGACTTTTTGAAACCGATCAAAGAAATCGAAACCAGTCACTGCGACAAGAAACTG
>CAKOGP040000646.1:21476-50214 GCA_933822405.4 Cylindrotheca closterium | reverse complement strand
CTTCAGGTGTTTTTAAAAAGCTTCGATTCCGCTACCGACTTTTGAGTACAAATAGTAACTATCGTATCATACAGTATAAAATACAAGCAGTATTTGAATACAAGCAGTATTTGAACTTGTGAAAATTTGTGAATTATTTGATGGGTCTGTCCTTCCACTCCGATTTGGTTCACCAGATGTGGGAGGTGGAGGTCAGACTGACCGTGCCGGTGTCTTTTGGTAAATATAATGTGCTTGTTTACCGCGTCATCACTAATTAGCGCGTGTTTCACAACCTATAGTCGGGTTTGGCGGTTTCGGTTTTGTAAATGCCCAAATTTGCCACACGGTCCTGAAAGATGCTGATCCTCAAAATAGTGCCAATTGTGATGGGGCTTCTGCTATCAATGTATGAAAGTATAGTTGGACTGTGACTGGAATTTTGTATATTGCCTGTATGACGTTGCCTCTGCTACAACACGAACATAAGTTTTTAGTTGCGTGGGCAAGTTCCTGTAATACAATGAATCACACACTGGAATTTAAAAGAAGGATGCAATGAGAAAAAACCAAGATTTGAAGGTGAAACATTCATATTGATGCATGATATGAGTGGGACAAGTAAGATTGCGTTTTAACCAGATGCATGTAACTCACTCCAATGTTTGTTCTGGACAAGATTGTACTATACAACCAGCTAATAAAGCTGTACAATTAGTAGAACAGATGGTACTTTCAACAAGTCCTTAGTGCCTTGTTTACTATTTTGTCTACTCTTCAGAATCTAGCTATTGGCTATCATATAGCATGTATTGACATTTTGATTGTGGATTTGATTCATTTGTCGTGCATTCATCATTCCACATACATTACATGCAGTATTTGAGTATTGTGGTCTGTCCTATGGTCCTGGAGAAAGAACAGGGAAACGAGGAGGGGTGTGTGCTGCCCAACTAAGCTTACAAATTACAATGGGAACTACGATTGAAGGCTAGTGCTATTAACAAATCCCTAACCCTTGCATCAAACCCAACAACTATTTATTGATTTATTGTACCGTACACATTAATAGTATGATACGGCCTGTACAATAGTTTTTTTGACTTCGGAAAACTTGATCAAAATTGAAAATTGAAAGGGGGATTCGACCCGAATAGTACAACATATTTTGGGAGCTTCAAAACTCTCCCTCAGGACCCTCAGCAACTCGTCTGTCTGTCGTCCAATTTAAACGGGGGGAAGCACTTTTCTCTAGTCTTCCCCCATTATGTTTTGCAGTCAAATTTAGGGGCCCCAAGTTCTACTTTTGGGTCGAATCGAAACACGACAAACCAGTTCGAAACACGACAACAGATTCCGAAACGCGACAACAGAATTTGAAAGACGACAAACCAATTCGAAAGACGACAAACTCGAATGAAACACGACAAATCAATTTGAAACACGACAAAATATTTTTCGGAAAACCGTAATGCCCCCTTTTAAACAACTCCCCCTAAAGAATGATGTATTCGCTCCCCGTAAATTCAATACGCAAAATCCCCCTTAAAACGACGAAGGACGGACGAGTTGCGGAGGGTCCAGATTGATTCTGGCCTGACTGAACACTCTGTAGCAATCGTGTTTTGAGACTTCTTTAGTTTTTTATTTAGAAATTTGTGGTGTCTCAAAACACTCTGAAATCAAACGCAGGGTTTTTTCTCGCGGACTGCTCAACATTTTGTAGAAAGTCCAACTGGTCGACAAGACGAGATTTTTTGGAAGCTCCCGCACTTCACTGTTCCAACCGCTCGCCCGCACTGTCTCCCGCTCGACACAATTTATTTTACTTTCGTGCAGCAATGACAACAATATCAATAACATCCATCCTACAACGAGCATATTCTATGAGTATTCAGCTGATATTGGGAATTTTCAGATATTCAATTGCGAGTCTGGGTGGCGAGAAATGGTGGCTCACTGATTGACGACAAAAATTCAAACGAATTTAAACACCAATCAACCCAAAGAAGTCAGGAATGGATCGGACATTACGGCAATACACGATTTCCTTCAATATTTATTCAGCTAATGATTACAGTTTTCAGATATTCAATTGGAGAAGTAGGTGCGGAGAAATTGCGACTTGACTGGCGTGACGACGGAATTTCATCAATCAACCAATGAATGGCAACAATACAAATATACAGTTTCATTCATTTTAAATTCAGCTAGTAAAGTCTTTTCCTTTTCTCCTCGTGAAGAAGCCATCGTCGTAGTGTTTGTGATTGTGATTTGTGGAACGCAGACCATGCTGGGCAGAACGGGAGACCGTATGGGTGTGCTTGAGACATGCGGTACCAGGTACGGAGCTTCGAAAAAGCCTGTCTTGTCGACCACTTGGACCATCAACAAAATGTTGAGCACTCGAGAAAAAAACCCTGCGTTTGATTTCAGAGTGTTATGGAGCATAACAGATGTGACTGAGGAACGAAGTACATACGGCGTCTGTCATGCGACATCAAACACACGATTGCTACAGAGTGCCTGACTGAAATAGATTCCGCCGTCATATGTAAAATTATATCTCACACATACAAAACGCAATCTTATTGCGCAACAATACTGTAATACGAGTACATGTACATATTACTCTTGCCGTCGTGATTGCGCCTTCCTTCCTTCAGCAGTAATACTATTACTGTAATTGAAGTCACGATATATACCGGTATTGCATCCATTAAAATACTGTTCACCATGACTCAACAGCATGAATCAAATGATGAGAATGATGATGATAAGAAGATGAATACGAATTCGATACCATCATCATCAACAACACAAAGTGAAACAGACAAAGAAAAGGATTCCGAAATCAAGAACGTCTCTGTTGGATCTAATTCGTATCTATTGTCGAAAAGTACTGCAGTATCGGAGTCTACTGGAACTGAAACTCTTACCGACTGCGCACCAAGCCGAGAATCTGCATCCGCATCCTCTCTCAACAAATCCATGGATCATCCACAATCACAATCACAATCACAATTGCAATCACAATTAGCAACAAGCCCGACACAACAAGGTCAACAGCGACTGTATCTGTCCAAGCCAGACACGGAACGACAAACTGATAACAGCCGACCAATGCCGAATACCGGTACTACTGCACCCAACGAATCATCATCGGTCGTGGATGATGATATTGATACCAATGATGTGAATCACGATCCAAATCAGAATCAGAACGATGAGACTGATTTGGAAGCACCGACCCCACCAGAAGTCTATGTTCAAGCGGAAGTGGCGCGGGATATGGATTCAGTCGTGAACCAAGCGGTATCAGAAGCATTGCGGGAGAGAGATCGCAATGTTGTCAGTGCGGTGCATGTGCAAACAGCTCCAGAGGAAGACCAAGACCGCAAGGTTCCGAATAATCAGCAGCTGCTGGCCGAAGCAGAAATCAAACACTTGCGAAGACAGCGATTCATCTATGTGGGATTTGGTGCTTTCATTGTTATTTTGATTTTGGCTATCGTTCTTTTGACTGGTGTATTGGACTTGAACCCTGACCCTGACCCTGACAATGTGCGAGTTCTGAACAATCAAACGAACACCACCGCCAATGACACGACTGCGACGGCGTCTCCATCCTCGATTGCAATTCTGTCACTTAGCTCAGATTTGCCACTGCAGCTTTGTCAAGGAAATTGCAATCGTGACCAAGACTGTGATGAGGGCCTGATGTGCATGGAACGAATCGAAGGGAACTTACAAGATGTTCCTGGGTGTTCTGGAAAAGTCGAAGACTTCCAATCTATCAACTTTTGTATTGTCAAAACACTAACAAGGCTCAGAGAAACCAACCGATTCCCTCTTGGATTGTGCGAGGGAGGTAAGTTTCATCCTGTCGCCCCGCAATCCTATTCGCACATTTGATTCAAACTTTTCTCACCATTTCTGATATCATACTATATTGCACTGCAGACTGTGACTCTGATGTGGACTGCAACACAGGAATGATTTGTTTCCAAAGAAATAGCTTTGAGCCTGTTCCGCAATGCTTTGGAGGAGAAAATGATGAAAGCCGAACGGATTATTGCGTTCCGCCAGAACCCACTGCAAATCCGTCTACTTCGCCGACGGGACCAACACTTTGGCCTACTCTTCCACCAAGTGTTGCACCAACTCCAAATCCAAGTGTTGCGCCAACTCCAGGTCCAAGTGTTGCACCAACTCCAAATCCAAGCGTTGCGCCAACTCCTAATCCAAGCGTTGTACAAACTCCAAGTCCAAGTGTTGCAACAACTCCAAGTCCAAGTGTTGCAACAACTTCGAATCCAACAACAGACCCATTTCGAATCAGAGCCATCGACGCAAGTCTTGGCGAAGATTTGCTTCCATATCACCTGGAAGCTCACAAGTGGCTATTGCAGACTGATACTTGGCTTCCGTCTGAAGAGGCTGCCGATCCTTCAGGTCTTTGGAGAGAACGATATGCCTTTGTGACCCTTTACTTTGCTACGAATGGCCCATTCTGGCCAACCCAGGCCCAAGGGAGATGGCTATCAAACGAATCGGTCTGCCAATGGAACAATGGTATTCGATGTAACATGGATGGCAAGGTTGATTACTTGGATATTGTTGGTACGTACTGTCGAATGGTTGTATCGAACCGAAGCATTACATATCTCATATCAGTGATTCGTCCATTGCATCGGTCTGTCAGATTGGAGTCACATAGTTGGCTCAATACCGTCAGAACTAAAGGCTTTGACAATGCTCAGCCATTTAGCTTTCAGCAGCCATGAACTCGGAGGAAGTTTCCCTACAGACATTATGAGCCTAACGTTGCTGACACGACTCGACCTAAGTAAGTTCGGCATTGAATGAAATCGTCAGTATAATACGATGCAAGATGATTCTAATCCAAGCTGTTGTTCATATGCAGGATCCAATGAGCTATCTGGAGTCATACCAACTGAAATTGGACTGCTCAGCAAGCTGCAGGGGTTGTACTTGAGTAAGTGAGAGGCAGTTACATCATTTCTCGATTGCATCTACTTTGACAGGCCTGATTCATCCATTCCTTCTTCCTCTGCAGGGCAAAATAATTTAGTCGGTAGGCTACCATCCGAGATTGGAAGGTTGACTGATCTCCAAAACACTTTCCTGGGTATGTACTCTTGTTGTATTGGTGGTCAATTGAAATTGCACAAGCCACTCATCATCTTCTTTTGAATTCAGATGAAAATCTAATATCAGGCTCCATCCCAACTCACATCGGCCAACTAACTGCTCTCCAAGGCCTCTGGGCTTGTGAGTTTCAACTGGCAGAGTGTCATTGTTGCTTGTCTTTCATTTCCTCTTCTTACACATTTCTAAATATCTTTTTTGTCGTGTAATACAGACAACAACCGTTTGAATGGCCCCTTGCCATCGGAACTTGGCCTTCTGACAAATATGGAGTACTTGCATCTATGTACGTAATAACATCAAGTATTGGCCCTTGGTACTTTTGCATCTCCTTTCTCACTCAATTGATGGTCTCTTTGGCAAATAATAAATTATTCAGACGACAATGATCTAACAGGTCCAATCATCTCTGAGATTGGTCAACTGAGAAACATGGAGTGGTTATCCTTGTGTACGTTTGCATGTCTTATGTGTTTTCTGTCAGATTCTATCATGATTTCTCCTCACCAGCATACCCCAATTGACACAGATGACAATGCATTTGAAAGAAATATACCCACTGAAATTGGGAGACTAACCAACATGTGGTTTCTGGATTTGTGTAAGACGCCACTTTATCTTGGAGTTGAATTTGCCATGCTTTCTTTGTACTTACCAACTTGCATTGATTGTCTTTCCAGCAAGTAATCGTCTAACCGGTTTGGTGCCTTTTGAATTTGGGAACCTATTTCTGGAAGCTCTCAATCTAGGTAATTGTACTCCCGGTGGCCAACCTTTCATGCGAAGATTCAAATGTCTAAATGTATCTCATCTTTTTTGTTCTCATACTGTGTACTGTACCTACAGCAAGAAACCAACTCACGGGAACATTTCCAGTCATGACATTTGACTCCCGTGATAGTGAGCCGAGATGTTTCATTGGTACGTCCTGAATACGCAAAGCACACCGTGTCAAGTTTTTGCCAAGAATCACCGCCCTAACGTCATTGTTTCCACCAGAATCAAATCGCTTCAATGATACAAGTAATGTGCAAAATGTCTGCCAGGTCTGATCGATTCCCATGCACAACCAATTTCTGAAGGGTGATCTTTGTAATATATATTAAAGTAGCTGCTAGGTCCTATATGCTATTATGCTCTTATCGCTGCATTTTGTAACTGTTGCCATTAATTTTGTTGAATTGGGCACAGCATGTCATGTACTTCCAAATACTGAGCTTGTTTGTTGCCTTTGACTGGATGTGTCTTCTTGTTTTCAACATGCTTTGATTTCTTGCCAGTGTTTGGCTTATTTTCAATTGTAGGTTTCTTTTTCCATTGGCCTCACCATTGAGAAGGAGTCAAAAGTTGTCTGTTTGTCCATCAGATGATAGCCGTTGCTGAACGTCTCCACCCCAACCGCTAATGTATCCAAGTATCTTATACAAGTATCAAGGTTCCCAGTTTTTACTACAATATACCTTTGCTAAACTTTGCCACATTCTCAGGTTGTTAAGACTAAGCGTCGCCAGTGCACGTGTTGAGATGGTCGGAGTTTCATCCTGATGGCACTGATTGCGACCCAGATGCATGGGCCTGCGCCATTGCCTTGGCCGCAGCCTTGGAAAAGAATGTTGCTAGTGGGCCCAAAGGTCCGATCCGAGTTGCCAAAGCCAGTTCGGACCCTGTGTTTTGCCTTTGCCAAGATATCAAGCATGAAGTTGGCGGCAGTGACCGGCAGGCCAAATCTCCACAAGGCCGACTTTGCTACCTTGTGAACAATGCGATCACATCAAGACTTTGCATCATTTGAGATCCAGCCTGAAGACCGTCATTCCAGGATCAGCGAGTCTCAGATCAACCGTTTGGAAAGGGCGAGATCAATGGACTGGCGCTGCTTCTGTGACCAACACTGTCCTTTGGGGATGATGTCATCCTCCTCAGCATTCTTCATTGAACCCTAACCCGACTTCTTGCAGTGGGCTTGAGCCTCCAAGCTGAGCAGCTGGATGGTCTGCATCCCTTGTGGGCGGAAGTCAACTGGATTCTTCTTGATGGCAAAGTTCATCAAGTTCTTCCAGAGTTCCAGAACACGCGGTGAGTTTGAATTGCCTGTTGCGTCAAAAACCACCTCTCGCATGGACTGTGGATGTAAGGGCGCCTTTGTGACTACACTTTGATATGGAATGATATGATAATGATATGATCAGACGACAAGCTTTGATCATAGAGGGGAAGAGTGAAACGGCCCATATGGAACAGGCCCTATCCATGTATTGGGACTGTAGAAGCTCCTTTGATGCGCAAAAATGATATACTTTTCAATAATTCTAGTTAGTGCTATGGTGGGGAACCACATTGGGATCCCAGGTGTTGTATTATTTTGCCTCTGTTAGTTTATACTACCCTAGTCCAACGCTTTGAGCGTAGATTCATTAATCACACAATACGTTGCTTTTTTAAAAATACAATCGCATTTGTGTGTCCTTGTTTCATTCACTACATTTATCAGGTACCTGTAGCTATTACATTCAATAATTTCATACTACCGGCCAGTAAAGCGCTGTTTCATCTTGCTAATGTTTTTCCCAGATTAAAAGCTACCGTATGTTAGAACTATGCAACAAGTCAAATTCTGACTATCAGGTTAACTATTATTCTGATGACAATATAGTAGTACTGGCCACTGACATACTACTTTACATTATCAACATCACATGCAAGTAAAGAATGATAAAGTTGAGTTGATTATTGTATATTCCTAACTAGTATAAGTACAGCAATGAGTATTCTTAGTAACAAAAACAATTGTGAAGAATGTCCACGCATGCGGATCGATCCACGCGCCTTTCCAATAAAGATGTCAAAAGAAAACATTATGAGTCCAAAAGTAAACGGATTGAAACCTGCTCATTTCTCTTCCGGCTTGTAAATAACCGCAAAGGTTCCCACAGCCACAAAAAAATTTCCGATCCAGCCCTTGTACCCGGGTAAGTCCCCAACTCCCATGCCAAACGCTAAGAGGGTGGAGGCGACGGGCTCCATCAAACCCGCAACGGAAATTACGAGCTTGTCAAAAAAGTGCATGGCACGAATGTATCCCATGACCCCAAATAGATTGCAAAAGACGACAGCAATGATAGTAAGGAACAACCGATCTGCACTGGGCAAGAGCCAAGCAAACAACCCATGGTACCTTTGAAGGTCAAAGGTAAAGTCTTTTCCGGACAGCCAAATGTAGAGAAAGGCATAGGCAGAGCTCTGGAACATATTAAGGAACATAAAGACGTAAAGATTCAAGTGGGATCGGACACTCTGGGCAAAGACCAGGTAACCGACACCTCCAAACGCGGCACACAAGGCAAGCATATCGCCGAGCAGCGTCATACTTCCATTGCCGGTGCCGCTTGTGATGTCGGTCTCGGCGGCATCGACGGAACAAAAGACTGCCCCCGCAAAGGCCACCATGGCTCCGGTAAACTCGAGGCGGGAGATGGGTTCGCCGACAAAGAATTTTCCAAATATGAGAAGGAGTAGCTGGGAATTGTATAGAATCATGGCGTTTCCAACAGAAGTGTAATCAAGTGACATGACAAAGAAGAGACCCAGTGCCGAGTAGGAGAATCCGGCTAGGAAGACCCCAACCCACTGGGAACGGTCCAATTTTGGCCATCCATCCTTCGCGAGTCCAATGACGAACAATGGCAAAAGGATGACGTTGGTGGCGCAGTTCCTCCAAAAAATCTTCATGACGGCATCGACATCTTCTTGGACTTTGAAGAAGGGGCCTGTCGCAGAAATTGACATGATGGCAACAAACAAGAAGAGATAGGCACTGAGCGGAGTCCTCGTCGTGTGTTGGGGTTGCGAAGGACTTTCAGTTTTTGGCATTTCGTTTTCGATTTCCGTTTTTCGAATGTTTGTGGGGTCGATGGTATGGTTATTATTGTATTCCTCGACCGACACAACCAGGTTTCCGAATCCATCAGTAGGATCGTGATGCTGATGCTGCAGGGTGTGAACCACGCTATCGGGAAAGAGGTTGCAGGCATTCGGAGTAACCCGACAAGCCATAGCCGGTGGCTCGTAGAGCAGCGCTGCGTCCGCAATATCACTGGGCAACACACCCAGGTTGCGAGCCATTCCCATGTCCATCACAAAGGTCCTGTCCTCCTCTTGATCATCTCGTTCCAACAGTTCGTCCTTGAAGTTGTCTCGGATTTCTTGGATTTCTTCCACCAAAGCCTCGTTGAAGTCACCTGCAACATCTTGCATGGTCTCGACGATTCCTTCCAAAACAGTCTGATGCGGTTCGACTTCCTCCACCTCCTCTTCTGGTTGAAGGTCGTTTTCCTCATCCGAGCCGCCGCTGGTGTTGCGAGAAGCAAGAAGGGCCGTCGTCTCCGAAGCCGCATTCTCGGTAGTGGTGTTGTCGTTGGTTATCGTCATGGAGTTGTCTGATTTTGTGTGTGTGTTTGTACTACTGATACCGATTCTAAATAGTGTGTGCGTATATAATGTTCCACCAAAAAGTGTCTCTGCGCTTGATCAGAATATTCAATCAGAAGAATCAATCAGAAGAATCAATCAGAAGAATCAATCGTGAATCGTGACGTTCTAATAACGTAGACGGAAGAAAGCGGTCGAACCAATGGACTCAATAGTGACTCCATGAACGACGGTAGGGCGACCGTCATCTCAGTATTGCTCCAGCAACCTAAGTGCGATCTACACATATCGAACTTGTGTGCAAGTATACTGACAGAAAGATAGAGTTATTTCTTTCTTTATATTCAGTTTTATTGTTATTACATTTATTCACAAGAGTATTAGTTGTCTTAGGCATCTTTTACGGTGGATTGTTTGAGCTTAGCCGACAATTTCACAAGTTTTCCAGTCCTCCAGCCTTTCCGACAACCACAACAGCAACAAGAATGCCAAGTCAATCTTTCCTCTCCAAGAAATTTGCCGTAGGTGAATTTTTGAAACTCCGCGATTCGTTTACGAATCTCCCCTACGAAGGGAAACTCAACTATCATCTCGCTCTTGACAACAACAAGTGTCCAACTCTCAAGAACCTCCAAAGTTTCTTATGGATTTCCTGTCGAGCGGCTCTCCAAAGGCAAGCCCCTCTACTGAGGATTTCCGGCCAGCAAGAGAGCGCTATGTCGAGTTAGATACGGAATTCAAGAGATGGAATGACCCAAGTTTGACTTACCATCCGCGTCTGATGCTTCTTTGTGAAACCAAACCGCCAGGATTTGCGCTAGTTGTTCGGAAAGGGGCGGACGGAGAACCTTGTCACCTATGCTTCATCTCTACTCCGGTAATGACAAAACCAAATGCGAGCGCAGGCAGTGGTTTCGGTGCACCATTGTTGGCTGATATCTTTGAAACCATTTGAAGTGTCCTCGGCCAGTTGATGAACCGAATCACTTGATGTTGGGTTCCCTGTGTGGTACCACCTTAGGTGTATCCCTGGACCAAGGACGTCGGGCCTTTGCAGAAGCGTTGTTTCCTGTGATCATGTCAGATGGTTTGGCCTTGGCGATTGGTGGAAAATTTTAATTTTTCCATTTATGTCAGAATGCCCAGTTGGTTTTGTTTGGCCAGCTACAATTAGCTATGCCGAATTCTGTGATTCTCTGGAGAATCGCAATAGTAAGGTTTTTGGGGGATTTTTGCATCTTCTCGGCACCCAAAAAGCGGCAATTGAAAATTGGTTTGACGCCGTAAATGCTAATTCTCAGGCGTTTGGTGTACCTGTGGTATCGGCTCTTCCTCTAAGGGATACTTTTCCAACTGTAGATAACCCTAATGGACAATCAATGATTGGTGATTGTAAGCAGTTGGCGCCGTTTCAGGTCCAACAAGATCGTTTCTTGCGCAATCACTTCTCTCAAATTGTGAGACGCGGACCTATCGCTGCCCAATCCAAGGCGTTCTAGATGGAGCGGATGCAGTATCATATGTTCATTAAACGCGGAACATTGGAATATCCATTGGATCAAGGTGGTGGTGGCACACTATCTGCTGAATGCCAACCTTTTCTGAGTCAAATGATGCAACCCATGGATGGATGGAACGATGATGGCCCGAATTGGTGTGCCAGTTTTACACTGGACCCAATGGAGGTCCCGTCTCCCTTCCATCTTTATCCAGTAAAAGATATTCCCAAAACAGCAAATAACCTCTAGGTTATAAACCACAACGTCTGGTGCGACCGGTGGAAGAAGAACCAGGAGAATCTTTTGATGATTTTCTAGCAGCCTCTCAACAACTACATTCAGGTGAGCAATTGGACGATTCAGTTGATTCCTCTTCCGATACGGAGGAGGTCGCATATGTCGCTACACTAGGACCACCACCCAATGATGGTGGTCCAAGAAGGGTGACAAATCCTACTGCAGGTGGGCCGTATGCACAGATGGCAGCGACCCCGAGACCTCCAACTTGTGATCCGACAACAGGACGCCAAACGGGGGTATCATGGTCAACGTCGCCATCTTTTCTTGCACCTGTGCCAGCTGTCTCTCCTCCTGAAGATGACGACGCCGGTTATAATGTTCATGCAGCAGGGGATCCATTTGCACCTACTGTAACACTATTAAAGAGGCAGCATCTACCATTTCAACAGTCTGGACGAACGACTACACCGCGTCCTAATAGAGACGATGCGGACTGGACTTCCCCATTTGCGCCCCATAAGCGTCCGAGGATGGATGTTGGGGACCATGCAGGGCCATTTCAACCAACTCCGTCTCCTTTTCGGGGGAGCCCAAGTCCTACTGTTCCTACAATGCATGATCCATTTGCACGGGCACCATCTCCGTATCACACAGCGCCAGTCCAGCAGTCGCCGTTCCATCCTATGCCAGTGCAACAACATCCTCACGTGACTCCGGGCGTGTATCACACGCCGTCGCCATACCAGCCAACCCCACCGTCGCAATATCCACATTCACCGTACCCGCACCCAACATTTGTGCCTGACGGAATGGGTGGATACTATCAGACAATGGTAAATCCCGCTGCTATGGTCCTGGGACATCCTCATGGTGGCCTTGTTCACTCGCCTGTTGTTGCAAAGCTGGGTGCTCTCAAGATTCGACTAGAGTCAACGAAGCACGCGGCTATTTCCACACCAGAACAAAGGACAATATGTCCACCTGTGTTCCTATCATGTTGTTTTTGGTTGCTCCAAGACATTGGTGACGTGGGTGCTGGTGTTGTTCATTGCAGAAAAGATGGAGAACCAGCAAGACAAGTGTCTTCTGAAGCTGTCTTTCGAATCCTCATGCTATCGGAACTTGGACGACAGGTTATGTCTGGTGTGGATCATAAGAATGACGGAAATGCAGCTGCAGTTGCCATGGTCCGGGTGATAAGATACCGTGCCAAACTGTCACTTGGGCCGTTTGGATCGTTACAATTACCTTCCGAGCAGCTGTTGACTACTGTCATGGATAGTGTCTTTGTCCGAAATGGTTTGGACATGAACACATGGAGTGTGGATCCGGAAAGACCACCCCCTACTGACACCAAGAAACAATTCTCGGTATTGTCCTTCCTTCCTTGTTTGGACAGTGGTATGTCTTCTACCATTGTTCTATAACTCTCGACCAAGCAAGGCAACTGGGAATGATCATCTACTATTTCTTTGCCATGTTGAGTGCTAAGAAGCCAACCTATGATGGAGCGGATTATGATGATGGGGATTTTCAGAGTTCCATCTTTGGTAATACTCTGTTTTTAATGTGCAATACTTTGATGCAGAATGGGGATTTGATGCGATTGTGGATGAAGTATCCGGACATGTGTACAACGGAATACATTTGTGACCTAAGGGAGCTTTTGTACCACTTGAAGTCGTCTGTGGATTACCGGTCTGGAGCTGATATGGGTCATTATGGCATACATGAGGCTCGTCTTGCAAACCATCCTAATTTTCCTTTCATGAAACTCCTCGTTGATGGAAAGTCGGCAAAGTACAACTCAAACTGCCCATCTGAAATCGGCTATTCAAAAATATCGAGATGCAATGTATAACAAGTGGGATAAAACCTACTACAGCCTACAGGATCCAATCTGGTCGTCCCCTTGTATTTCTGTTTTTCTAAAGGCATCAAATCAAGCTTCTGGAGGTTCCGATCGGTCTTCTCGCAACAAGTTATTGCACGATGATCGTAATGGTCCTGCTAAGCCTGGAAAAGACAAGGAGAAGGAGAAGGTAGTATTTATTAATGGTACTCCACCTTTTGTGTGGAATGAAGCAAGGACTCCAATGAGAGGACGAGATCCAGTTGTTGCCTTTCAAAATGCCAAGGTGCCTAAGGGTGGATATCCTCACCTCAAAAAACCAAATAACAACATGAATGGTAAGAAGATGATATACCCAATCTGTCTGAATTCTGCTTTTGAGAGCCATCGGAAATATCATGATAGCGCAGCATGTAAAGTATTTGCCAAACATGGCAAGCCGGGCATTGGAAGAACTCAAGTACACATTGATCTTGAAGATGTTAAATGGTCCAACGCCAACTATCCTGAAGCAAACTGGAAAGACGTTGTTGCTTTTGTCAAGAAATACAATGACTATCTATTACCAACATTTAAAAGATTGACGCCCAGCACACAATGGTGATGGGAGCCGTTGCCGCCTGCGGGGGCCCAGCTAAAGTCACACAAATCTCCCATGGTAAACTTGACTTCTGTCACGTTACAGGTGCCGCCAAGACGACCTTTTTGTCGCACTCCGGGACCAAAGGTCAAAAATCGGTGGCCAGGTAAAGGAGATTGTCAGCATTTGGAATATGTTGAATTACCATTGCGCATCGTAACATGTGTGCCAGTGGGTGAAGAAAACTTGATGACTATGACGGGGATAATGCACATCCAAGTACCTGGCTGTGGACAAGTTCTACCTACACTGATGACAGTGGTCCATCTAGTCCAAGCTTCTGGTTTCTTCACCAATGAAGATTATACTATGATGGAAAAGACTCATTACGCTTTGATAAAAGATTTGTTGGTACTTCCATTTCCCATTCCCGCCCGTGGTCACCTTTTCGAAAACGGCAATGGGGTTTTGGTAAACGGCACAAAGACAGGTCCAGTACCCATGAGAAAGTGAACCCGATCTCTATGATTCACCATGCTTGGAAATTCCTTGAAGTCGACGATCAAAAGGAGGTTGTTCTAACTTGTCCGCAATGGAAGAAATATGTGGAGTTGCGTTGCTTTGCGTCAGTCACGTCTCTCGTTTGTTTGCGGGAGGAACGTCCCACGCCGTCGGCAGGGATTCCAACTACCTTGGATCTGCAGGTTTACTACGGTTTGATTTCCACCATGGCAATTTTGTGCGCTGGCTTGGTGGCGAATATGTCAATCAAGGTCGGGATTTCAATGCCGAATGGGATATTATCCAAAAGACAATGGATGGCAAGACCGTTCCAAAAGAATATCCTCCTGTGAAATTTGACATGGTGTACCGTATCCAAACTGAGGGAGCTCCACTACGTGCAAACTATACAACTCCAATGGAAGCTACTATCTTACGAAATGCCTACAATAACGGACAAGGTCGAGGAGAAATTTGCGAAGGAAGAGTGGAAAGCATACCATATCAACTATCTTCGTTTTGTCTATTAATTCATACCTGGGCTTGTGATCAATCCTATTCAGTGGGTTTTTGACAAAGGAAAAGGTCGCATTTGCATCGATTGCTCCAATGGTCCGGATAAGGACGGTTCAGTGAACACGCACATCCCAAAGGAAAACCTGGAATTGGAATGCCCTCCTGTTTTCTATCAGTTTGCATTTAACCGGTTTTTGCGACATTTGTTGGGCATGCAAGTTACGAGACCGAACAGTCCCATTCTGGTTCATGCTGATGACATTGAAGCTGCTTTTCGACGTGTATTGTACCATCCTGATGTTGCTGTGGCATTTGCTTATTTATATTCGGACTATCTGATTGTCCCGGTGGGTCAAGTTTTTGGTTCACGCAATGCACCGTCCTTCTATTGCGTCTTGGCCGATTTGCGTGAAGTTATTTTTGCATGTCGGGAGGATGTGCCTTTTGAAGCTTTACACAGTCTGGTACAAGAATGTGATTTGGAAGTGCACCAAGAATCATCTTTGATGACTGTCCCATCTGATTCCCATTATCCTCCTCTCTCTACTGACGAATTGTCACGGATGTACAATGCCAGTTATGTGGATGACAATGCGGTGGCAGCGTTTCTTGATGCAATTGATCAAGCCGTTCATCACAGTGTGATGTCAGCATTTGAGGTCTTTGGATCCGATTTTCGAAGAGGTCATCCCTTGCAACAAGCCAAGTGGGTGAAAACAGATTCGGAATCTTTTGTGTTCTTGGGTTTTCGGATTGACACTCGCGATATGACTGTCTCTTGGCCTCTCGATAAGCGTCAAGCTTTACATGATTTCTTAACTGATGTGCTAGATGGCCCAAATTGTGGGCATTGTATGATCAGCCTCAGCCATTGCTCCATGGGGAACTTTCCTCAGTTTCAATTTACAGAATGCCCTAACAGCGACAGCTAAGAATGCCTTCTCTGATAAACGAAAATGGTGGACCCGTTCGAGAATTTACCTCTCGACAGTAGCTGTGGCTACCATCAATCAACTACTTGAAACACTGCTTGCACCAGAGGATAGTCCCTTGTGGACTCGGCCGATTGCCTTGTATTTGGATTGTGATTTCACCCATAAGGTGTATTTGGATGCCATTATGGGCGGTTTGGGTGGTTGGAGCGAAGATTTCAGTTTCCTTTGGCGCGTTGCCCGTGAAACCATGGTGGAAGCCGGTTTTTCGATGCGCGAAATCGTTATCAAATCTGACAATCCTGACAGTGTTGATGGATTCCTACATATCAATCCTTTGGAATATGTTGGCGCATTGATTAATCTATGGCTTTCTTTGAAATGTGTGATGATCCTTGGCCCCATTGATGGTGGCTATATTTTGGCATTGTTGGTGGACAACATGACAGCGCTTTCATGGATGACGCTTGCTGCTCGAACGAAAGACCCTATGCTCCAAGGCTTGGCTCGTTTGGGTGCTGCTCTTCTTGTTCGTGCTTCTGAATTACTAACAAAAGTTTGTCCTACTCATATCCCGGGCGAACAGAACGGACCAGCGGACGCTATCAGTCGCCCTCAAAAACGCGAAAATTGCTCTCTGGACTCCGTTATCGCAACATGGTCCCAACTACAGACGTGTCGCATTTGCCTCCTTCCTTACGATCTTCTATCCACAATTGCGTCAGTGATCTCATGTCCACCGATAGGGGGTCAGTACGAGCCCATAACGATGCAACTTTTGAAACTCGAGCCCATCTTTTTGCCACTTGGTATGCCAGAATGGGACTCACCGAGCACCATTTACGAACACTAAATGACGCACAGTGTATTCTAATGTTGGGATCCAATGATTGTAGTGGCCCTGTACTGCAGAAGCAGATGGTAAGCATGACGATCAATAGTAAATGGAAAACGAGCATCAGTTGAAAATTCACAAACCTGTCCATCAATTGCAGTTCCACCCATCAGATATGCCTCAATCATGACTCAATCGCTCCCACTAGTGCATCAATGAATTAAGCTGATAATTGTAGTGGCCCTGTACTGCAGAGGCAGATGGTAAGCATGACGATCAACAGTAAATGGAAACGAGCATCAGTTGAAAATTTACAAACCTGTCCATCAATTGCAGTTCCACCTATCAGATATGCCTCAACCATGACTCAATCGCTCCCACTAGTGCATCAATGAACTAAGCCGATAATTGTAGTGGCCCTGTACTGCAGAAGCAGATGGTAAGCATGACAATCAATAGTAAATGGAAATGAGCATCAGTTGAAAATTTACAAACCTGTCCATCAATTGCAGTTGCACCCATCGGATATGCCTCAACCATGACTCAATCGCTCCCACGAGTGCATCAATGAATTGAGACCATGATTTTAGTGGCCCTGTACTGCGGAAGCAGAAGATAATAAATAGAGAATGACTCTGACGCATCAGGTGAAAATTTACGAATCTGCTTATCAATCCATTTTTTTCCTATGCTTCGGTTGATTGTAAAATGACAAATGCCAGTGTTGAATGCCATGTAGTATCACCTATATCAGAAACGGGTCAATGTCAACAGAGCATCATTCTACCTTTGGACTTCAGTTGGATGCAAGGCGTTGACTGGTGACTGGGGATATTGAACTGAAATGAATCCGCAAAAAGAAACACTTCTGCCAACCAACGGGTATTCCAGTTCCATGAGCAGAGCGATCTTTCCACTGTTCTTGAATCGTCGGACTTGACGCTGTTCCCATTCTTTCTTGTCGAGTCCTTGTGCGGTGTTTTTGTCTTTCTGTTTGGGAGGTTGAAGAAACCTATGGCTTAGAGGCCACTCTATAGGGACAGTGCAGAGAAGTTTGGGCTGTTTGGATTTTGGACAACAATGAGCATCATGAATATTGACAAAAGATTAGGTGTGCAATTGGATGGCTTGTTGACTACTGTAATAGTGCTGTGCCGGGCTATACGTAACAGTGCATGCGGATCAACCAAAAATTGGTTTTTGGGGTGGGTTCTGGCGCACCTTTGGTTGGTGAGAAGCCTTGGAGCTAAAAAAAAAAGTAAATATATGACCCCGATCCACGAAAAACCCCCCCTTCCCATACCCACTTTCGGGCTTTTCTAAAAAAATATCACCATAGAAATTAAAAATGGTCATTTTTAGAATACGTGGTATTTTAACGCCAATATTACAGTGCAAAGGGCAATTTTTCGGGGATTTTAGCCCTATGCTCGAAAGTACTTTTCGACAATTTTTGGTTTTGGGATGATGAATCAACTGATTCGCATCACCACTCACGATAGGACAATGATTGAGGGCGAAATGGAAGCCAAAGAAGGTAACTATGCCGGCTACAACACAGACACCATCTACAACACGTGTTCCAGAAGAGCAATGGGGTTTGATTTGCAATCATGCAAGTTCAGAGAAGTGGTGTGATAGCTATCGACGAGAAAATGAAACAAGTACAGAAGAGGCTGGAAACGACACGACCGAATGAAGGATTCCTCTTCCCTTTCCTTCCCTTCTTTTGTCCCCAAGGTCTAAGGTCTGTTGATTGTTATGTTGGAGAGCTACTATGGTTTCCATGTTGCTGTGGCAGTTGCTGATGGCAATTGATGAAGATGTTGCTTGATGAGAATGGCGAAGACTGCCACTGTGGAGAGAATGGAATGAATTAAAGAAGACGAAGAGTCGTAGGTAATGTATTATAGGCTTGGATGTAGGTAATATGTTAGCTTTGTTACGTATTCCCTCAGTACTGTAGTGGTAATGTTGACAAAGGTGATGTCTTGGATGCCATTTTGGTTCCATTTTGGTTCTATCGGTACAGAAAATTTCCACAAGGCCCTTGGTGGAATTTGCGCGCAAACCCGGTTTTTTCCGTACGTCAGCAGTTTCCGAACCCATTGCGCACTTCTATGCGCCCGCCCGTTGAGAATTCTTCAACCACATCAAATTTTCCTTCCATCGGCAATGGTGAGCCTCGAGGCCGAGGAAAGCATCACCCTCTGGAGGAAAACTCGTGGGTCGCGGACATTCTCTGTATCGTGATCGTATCCATCTTGTTTGTATGAAGCGATATGGATGTATTTGCCCCTCTCACCTCTGAAATCACTGCTAAAGAACCTCAACAAGGTACGAAAACTACTTTTGGAGAGGTTTCGGGACGTCTACGAAGTCCCAAGGCAACATAGAGCTAGAATTTTCTGCGGAAGTTGCTTCAATTATTATACTAAAGGCAATGCCACCATTTCATGTGCATTATCTGGGTTGCTACACGACGATTTTCAACGGAGACCATTGAGTTGCAAATTCGCCGGTCACAATGAAATTGCACGGCCTGGCCCCCATGAGTAGAGAAAGTGGAATCAGAGGTTGTGGCAAGCATAGTTGATATATTTGTTACGTCGGGAGCGGCGGTAATTATGTTGAATATATTTTTCTGGGCCACAATCACACAATAATCCACCATGATTGGTTCCGTTGGTTGCTTTGACTGGACGGATAGGTGTCAAGAAGACGTATTTGCCGAATGCGACTCATACCTACCGTCACCATCAAGACAATATCTACACGGAGACTTGTTTGCAGCGTCCAACTATCAAAATTGACGATTTGGAGCACATCAAGGTGACTTGGTGCGATTGTTCCCCTCGTTTGGACAAGCCAGTGTGGACGCCCAGAGAAGTAAAAACCGCCGAACATGTTGTGGCAAGCGTATTTGATAGATAAACTATGGCTGGAGCGGCGATTCATACTTGCAATCGCCTCCATTACACTACAATCTACCCTGCTTCGTTCGGCTGGTTCTGTTCGGTTGCAGAAACTGGTCGGCAGAAAGTCAAGAGGGTCAATGCCTCACATTCAACATGTGCTGAAAAGCTCGGCAGGGATCCTACCTACTCGGGGATCCATTCGGTTGTGTTTTGTTTTGAATACTTGTTGAGATATTGGAATTCCAGTGTTTGGTGCTGTCTGTTCCCCTTTCAGCATGAAGGTCGGCGTGGCCGCCCTGGAGACAGCCAACCATTCAACAATACACCAGAGCCTCCCTTGGATGCCTATTGTTCAAATTTTCTGGGACCCAGGCAATGGTTCCGCCTAGATTAAGAATCATGCCGCCCAAACGGGGTCAGAAATCATGGAAATCTGGTCCAAAAAGCCACTTGGTGGTGGTGTGGGCCGAATTTCCTAAAAATGCCTTGTTCTAACACATATTTGTCGTCCATGGGTATGTATGAGAAGATTGGTGGCTTTGGAGTGGACATTTTCTAGGTAAAAGTGTTTGAATAGCATTCACACTGCTTTGGGGATCATTCCAGGTTCATGAAAGAATGTGGCTGGAATCCTTCTCAGTAGCCGAGTCGATACCCTGACACGATGGCACCAAGTTCAAAGTTGGTCAAAATATATATAGTAATCGAATTTGAGCGGTGGTTTGGAGGGCTATGGCGGAAAAAAGAATCTAGGATAGCATAATTTTTTTCTCTCTTTCCTTCTTTTCAATTGACTTTGTGGAATGGCCTGAAATTAAGATCGATATACAGAAATATCTCTAATTCAAAGTGGACCTAGTCCTAGCAAATATATATACTTATAATATCGCATTGAAATTTATCTAAGAATGTAATCGCAACAAGGTCGTATGGTACGAGATCAGCCTCTGGCCTCTTGAGTTTTTTTTGGCAATCACATTAGTCAATATCAAGTCAATTGAGTCAATTTGACTAACGGCTGGTTTTTTAGCCGTTTCCCGAAAGTTTTTTTCTGCAGTGGAGCCCCTCTAACACCTCCTATGAACTTGGGATTTTTTACAAGGGATGGGCAAAGTATTCTCTAGCTCTTTGAAAAGGTTGTAGGTCCGTAGGTGTCTTTTGAAATTTTTGCTTTGTCCCCAGAATTCCAAATTTGGGGGGGTATTTCGTGGATCGGGGTCATATATCATGCATACCATATAAATTTCGTGTGCACATTGGGTGATTTTTTACAAGTGCCTTTTAGCCACTTTTAATGAAAAAACGAGCCGGCCCGACAAATGGCCAAAACCCATTTGAAGTGCCTTTTTGGCACTTCAAAGGGTGCATATTTTCAAAAAATATGGGTAGCGGATGAGTGCCCTGTTTGCCGTGCAATCACGTCCAACTCACCTCTTGACATGGTAGAACCAAATATAAATCCAATTATGTCGGTCCAAACATGGCATAGATCAAGCATTGTTGGTTCATGATCCAAGCCAAAAATATCCTGAACCTGTGTTGGTTTAATCCCACTCATGGGGCTGTACCCAGTCTGCTCTTTTGCCAACAGGTACAAAAGATACAGCCTACTCAGTGACCATGGCAGCCACCAGTTGCACAAAACAGTGTATCTTCTCCATCACTCTGTAATCCCTTTTGAATTGGAAATGGGTCAAGTTTAGTTGGACACCAACTTCAAAGTGGTACCATTGGCTCCCAAAACTCGTTTTCAGACTGACCGATGGATCCAATAGAGCTGATACAAGTGTGTTCCCGTTTGCTCCAAGAATCTCACAGAAGACAATCTGAAACCTATCCCTGATCTTTGGAATAAGCTGCGACCATAGAGCCTTTGGGTACCTGCTACCAGATACCACCACGTCTCCATTCTGTGACACATAGTCCCCTGATCTACCATTCTTCCTCAGTTTCTCGTATTCTCGAACCTGCCTTATGAGCGGTGACAGAGTCTGGATGACCCGTCCTTGTTGTACCTCCTTGCAGAGCGCCAGCTGTCGACGAATATAATTATTCTCATTACACTTGAAAGCCTCTCCAAGACTGCCCAGACGGCAGATGTAAAGAATTGTTGCCAAAGTTCTGCCAATGGCATATGCACCCTTCAAAGATTCTGATGATTCAAAGAAATGAAATGACGTGTATTGTAGTAGTTTAGGGGAACCGTCAATGAGATTTTTTCCATTCTGCAAACTCAACATGTGCAGATACTTTGGGACTTGTAGTGGTGCCCGTTCATCAACAAATCCATGGATCAAACCAAAAGACTTCCATGTGAAATGAATAATCTTTTTCAACTCCGAGCAGACGGGTTCGATCATGTTTCTCACCGTGAAAATGCTTTCATACTCAGTATCGACACAAAATGAAAGCATCTCATGGCGAACGCTCCCGGGCAACATGGCAACCATCCTTGCTGAATACTGGCGCATCCATTTGTCTGCCCCTGAAATAAACGCCATTGGGGAATCCGGACCCTTGCGCACACGCTCTATTCCAGCCTGAACAAAGGTTGCTGGTGATTTTGATCCAGTGGTTGAAACAAGGAGTGGTAGCAAAATCTCGACCAGACGGCTGGGCGACTTCATCTTGTCAACCAGTTCATTCTTTAGAGTAGCATGATTAGTGCCAAGACACAATAAAATAGCGTCGTCTGGCAATTTGTCTTGAACCAACCCGTCTACTGCCCTCTCCTGCACAACTCTATCCACATAAATACCAGCCCCACTTATTCCCGACTCCAACTGGCTTGCACCTGGCGTTGGACCTATGTAGTGCAGCGTGTGATACGCCATGCACTCCCGCTCAAAATTCACCCTTTCATACCTGCATTTTGTAGAATTGTTCCTTTTGAAGTGTTTGGAGAACGAGTCTCTTTTAAGATATAGTCGCCCACATGGAACACAAATAAAAGCCCTCATCAGTTTGGGTTTGGCATCATATTTGAATTTTACGTCGTCCCTTGTGACTCCCTTTGACTTTGCAACAGGACAGCTATTCGCTAGATGACGTGCAAAATAGCTGTTCAAAACCTGTTTCCCGCAGAAGCACAAGAATCCACTTGGAGAAGATAGAACAGTTAGGTTGGGCGCCAAAAAAGGATCATCGTCCTCTTTGCCCTCCGCGGATACCGCAAAATCCAAGTCCATCAACATTGATTGCATTTGTTGTTGCGATATGGCTGCTTCAGCGGAAACTCATTTGTTTCATCCCAGTCCCGCACACTCAGGTAGGCCAGGCATACGTCCACCGCTATTTAGCACCGCCCCGTGTCCTATTGCTAGGTAATGTTTGGGGAATTAGAGGGGAATCGGTCTGCCAGGCGCGCGGGAGAGTCGGCCACTCCCGCTCTAGAAAACATGTATTTTCGCAAGATTGATGTCACTCGTCCAACACATCAACACACACAAAAACATCGTTTGTTGCACGTTGATTGTCGTTTGTCTGATTGTTGTTTCTTTGATTCCTCCTCCAATTGTATGTTTGTTGCCTTCATCTTTTGGTCTCCTTGAAGGGAGAAAAACTCCTCCCTTCATGCCATCAGTTGCTTGCTACGACTTGATGCTTGAAGGAAGATCTTTTGGTGACTGCGTTGTCACCTCGAGGCAAATAGCAATGTCCGCATGTTGGCCCTTGTGGCCGTAAAACCTAGCAGCTGTCTGGTATCGTAGTCTTGCTGTACATGAGAACCTGCGACACTCTCCTGACCAGAGGCATTCTACATCGTTCAGAGGACTTGCTCTCGCTGACATGTATGCATGTATAGTTGGTTTAGAACTATACAATAATTCATGCTTGTCACACTAATTCTAGGATCGCAAGATGGAGAATACAGCAATTAAAATAGATAAGTTTTACACTCTTTTTCATATGTCTAGCAGCGTGCAACAACGATGGCATCTTCTCCAGCAATAGAAGATTGCCAACATAACAATAATTCCACACCTTTTCTATTCAATTAGGTCTTTTTCTTAGGCAAAAAAAGTCATGGATAAGGGTGGCTTGTTCACCAGCGTTGATCTCCGCAATTGTAGTCCGTTCGAGTAAACTCTCCTTCTGTTTTGCATGTTTCTCCCGAATTCTCTTCCTTTTCTCCACATAAGTCTTTGGAGGTTGCTACACCCCAATAGGACTCTCCTTGCCAAAGTGTGGAACCCAATAGATATACAATAGAAGAGGATCCTTCTTTCTCATATCCTTGGTCACCTGAATGTACGTTCTCTCATGCCTCGGAAAAAATACTCCCCATTCCTCATCCTTCAGTAGCTTTGGCTTGGATCTCCTTTTCGTCTTCAACTTTGGCATTGCAAGGGCTGGTTGTTGATGTAAAACATGATGTGCTGGTTGCGTTGATTGACCGGTGCATTGTTTTGTTGTTGAATTGCATAGTTTGAATTTGAGAAACAACGGCATTGTGAAAACAACAAGAAACACGTCGGAAACTTGTCGGAAACTCGTCAGAAACTCGTCAAGTGTCAGGACACACATAAAAAAAGACCGGAAAATTGTCAGGACAAACGTCAAAAAAACCGGACACTCGTCTGAAATACGTTTTGAATTTGAAACTGCACATATGTGAATACGTACTTTATATTTTCTTCGTACATGATTATTTTTTATATGTTTTTCGTACCAATTACTTAGGGAGCGTACTTACACGCCAAAATGAAAGACAAGGTCATTATGAAAATCACAGGACCGGAGGTGGATATTTTCTGCAACATCGACAAATCTCTAAAGGAGTTCGTCGTTGAGGAGGAAAAAAAGGTGTTATAAGTTCAGTTGGACATAGCTTTGTATGGGTGTGTTCAATCTGCTTTGCTATGGTTAGTGTACTCTGAAAGGTTGAAAGACATGGGTTTCACTTTGAACCCATATGATCTATGCGTCGCAAATGGAATTTTTGAGGGTAAACAGTGCACCATATGCTGGTATGTGGATGACAACAAAATCAGTCACGTAAACCCAAAAGTGGTTGATGACGTGATCAAGGGTCCATCTTGCTTTGATTGCATAATTGGCTCGACCAGTCTTTGCTTTGCCGCAAACAACCTCCTCCACAACTCCAAAATCAACTTTAGACTTGGCATTGGAGCCATAGCGACGCTTGCACTCGGCCAAGCGGGTGACCAAGATTGCCCTTGTTGATACTCTTGCCCCTATTTGATGCTCAGGGTTGCTAGAAGCCATGGTTGGGTCGTTGTAGTTGTTGTTGTTGTTGTTGTTGTGATGGTGATGATGTCAGTTTTTTTCACACACGAAAGCGTATTGAAGCACCTTTGGCAAAGAAAATCTTCCGTCACAGCAATTGTCAGCCAGTGACCCCACAGAAAACAAGAAAGATTGAATACCAAGGAATACGCTCTTAAAGCAGGAGGTTTGATAAACATATTTATGGTAGTTAGGTAGGACTGTCAAAAGCTGCCTCATAATGAGGCAGATGCCTCATGCGTTTCATATTACGCACGATTGACACTCACGTCACTGCCGCGTCATGTCACAGACCATTGTATGGTTCTCACATTGCGTAGAAACACCTCCTAAAAATTACTTAGAAGATATCTGGCTTGCGCTCGTGATCATGAAAACTCAATTGTTTCATTCGACTGCTGTATCAAGTCCCGAGTGCAGAATTTGAACGAGGTTTCTCACAAATTGTTCGGGAACAAAACAACAAAATCACCAGTTTGTTATATCGGAAAGGCTGTATTTGAATATCTCCACCCATACTACGAATTCGTTAATGAAATTGAATCAAATACGAGATAATATATAGAGGAAGCTATTGTGTGAATTTCATTAGCATTGAAAACAAGAACTGGCGGGATCACGGTGAGCCCAATTTAGGCGCAATTGGCAACCATCGCTTCCTGGTTTCTTGAACTACTCTTGTTTAACCAAAAAAGAGTGTCTTGATCAAACGACGGAGGAGCTGCAACTTCGTGAAGTCACACTCACCAAAGCCGAAATTAAGCAGAACAGCATCAACCACTTCTTCATGAAAGTCAAACTGAAACACCAGGCCGAAGAAGAGCGGTAGAGTACCTCAGAAAGGAAGCAAATAAGCTTGGCGCAGATCCAGGAAACCGGATTAAAGTCAAGGAGCTCTAAGATTTTTTCAAGCATTCAGCCAAAAGAAAGATGGCCAAAGAGGGAGACAACACCGAAATCAGCATCAAAAGCAAACGGTGTCAGTCGACATCGCCACAGTTTTTGAACCGATGATGTCAATGAAAAGTTGGGGGAAAGAGCCTTGACTGTTGAATGGTAGATTGATAGAATAAAATGTAATGGAGACTCACTCGGATATGCGACATTGGGTTCTAAACTTTAGTTTGATACCTCCACGCGATTTGTGTTTGGCGAGTAAGAATATTTTTTTGAAACAGTGGTGAAACCGGACGACGCAAAGGCCATGTCAATTATATATATCTACGTACGCGTAATAAAGGGGTATGTTCCGCGCCGGGGTTTCCCCTGGTAGGAAGTGAGAACCATACATTGATCAATAATCGACCAATATACAGCTCCAATCATTTTCCAAGCCTCATAGTAATTTAGCTTCTATTACACTTATTGCAACTGTCGCACTCAGAATTTTCTCCATTTAAAAAAACAACAACCTCAGTCACAAATGCATCTTCAAGCTCGTTCCACCTTTTGCCACTTGCAACATCATAACGAAGGGTATTCTCAGTTTGTTTCAACTATGTAGTACTGTCTGCCTCCGTAGCCGTCGTTGCTCCACTATTTGTACCGAAAGCTCCTTTGTATCCTTCGTATATACCGTTCAACAGAGATTTGGATTTGTCACGCTTTTTTGTCTTGCTTCGGAGCAAGCGATCGCCTTCTGCTCCGAGCGCAAGCTCTGCATGCGATATCATGACCTCGGACTCCTGTCCACCCCCACAAGTTGAACACAAAGCAAGATTGGTTGCTCCAAACTCATCTTCTGTTGGCACCACAATTGTGACACTAACAACTTTGCCTTGGCAAAACGTATCACTCAAAGACGATGATATATCCGATGTATTGGCAAGTCCAATGTGAAATAGCATACATACTCCAGTCTCAACTTTAGCGTCAGTGAATACATTGTGCATTGCCTCGATTGCAGCTTTACGTTGATTTGCACTGTATGCCACTCGATTTTTCACACTCACCAACATGGGGCAGTAATGCAAAGTGCCATTTACAGTGTACTGCAATGGCACCAGCATGTCATACGCCTTGCAAGAAGCGTACGCATACGATGCTCGTCCACCAAGATACCAATGCTCGAGAAGTCTGCTATCCTTAAATTCTTTCAAACTGTAACGTAAATAATTCCGGCAAACTTGTATGAAATTGACGCTTGGTTTAGCTGTACTTTTGCATAACTTAGCACCTTTGCCTTGTTGCATTCTTGCAATCCAGTTCTCTAGTGGAACAGAAAGCTGAGTGAGATCTCGTGAGTGCTCGAACCTCAATTCATCCCCGCAAGCCAGCATGTAAAAGGCAGCTGCAACCTCACCGACGTCTCCCTTTTCGGGGCGGCACAATGCAGAGGAGTATATCTTAATGGCCTTCTCCGACCAAACAGATGGGTGTTTGCCACACCCCATCAAGATACCACCAACCTTCTCATATAGATCGCAGTCCTTAATCATCTGTGTCATCGCAAGCCATGCACAAACAGGATCAGGAAGAAACGCAATCTCGGCCACTGCGGTCTGTTCCGGTGAAAAGTGAGTCAGATGTGCGTATCCCGAAGCCACTAGTTCTGATGCAAAATCAAACGACACTTGCCCCATTTGCAGCCGCGTCGCCAAAAGTGAAAAATACTTCTGCAGTGAGAGCTCCTGGCCCGCACCTCTCATTCGGAACAAGATATTTCCAAGTGCATCCTTCAACTTTCCGTTCAGTTGCAATCGCCCGAACAAGGGCCGTCCATATTGGGTTGCGACATCAAACTCCGTAACAATGTTGCCGTTGATGAGCTCACCTACTGTTCCAAACTTGGATCCATCAGAGCGTGACACAAGACCTGTCGTCGTCAGTTGACAGAACGGAGGGTACAGCTTTTTCCCTCCAAGGTACTTTACGCTTGCATTCCTCGAGTCAGTTGAATTTTTTTGTTCCGCATAGTAGTTTGCCAATCTGGTGGTTGTACCAGCAAACACACAAACCACGTTGACGCCGTTTGGTTTATCAGGCAATCGGAGCCACCACCGTATGCATCGGAAATGCCAGCCATCACTGTTGCTGGTTAGGTGCTGTGACTCGTCAAAGAGCAAGACAACCTCCTTCTTCTTATTATTTGTCTCGACCAAGGCCACCATTTTCTCCGAAAGCTTCTTTTGACCTTCTTCACCCACTTGAAATTGACTTACGTCCAATGTCTCCGAAAAAATGCTGCCGTTTTGTGACAACATTTCTGGAGGATTTCCGTTCGTGCAGAGAATGAGTCTCACGTGGACGGTGTCCTTCGCCATTGCGCATTCCAACTCGTGAAGCAGTTTTGTCTTGCCAGCTCCGCTGGATTGTATTAGTGGAAAACACGGCGCCATATACTCTTTTGACTGGTGTACTTTCCACTGAAAGAGTTTTTTTACCTCATCGATCAATGCCATCAAGTCTCTTACATACACCATCTTGCTCGCATCAATGTCGAAATCGATGCTTGCAACCCGCTGCGATGCAGTTGCAGCAGTGCTAGAGATGAACGGTTTAGTTTCTCCAGTCTTCAAGAAATGAGCCAGGTCGATCTTCAGACGTTTTTGAGTAAGCTTAATCTGGTCTTCATCTTCTTTCAAAGCCTCAATCGTTAGACATTTAGAGCTCTTCTTTCCACTAGTTACACCTTCATTGAACCATTCGTCGTCGTTAGTAATGTAGTTTCCAAGTCTTTTGTCATCAGCAGGTAAATCGGCAGCTTTCGATCTTTTTTCCCTTTGGTCGCTTCGTTCTTTCGCTCCTCGCTTCATGGAACTATTTGGTTCGGTACTATTATCACTACTCATGTTGTTGGGGGAATAAGGGCGACAGCTGCTCTGGGTGCCAAGTGGGAAAGGCAGTGCAATGAGAGCGCTCTCTTGCTGCAGATATTTTACCGCCTGGTACAGATGAGGAGGTCTTTTGCACTACTGGATTTTCAACCCCTGTTTTGGTGGTGAAAAAGGACAGGGACGCACCACAACGTCAAACGCACGCCCGAAATCTGTCCGTTTAGATTGTTCTGAGGATTTTTTAGCTCTAAATAATTTTT
>CAKOGP040000646.1:0-21466 GCA_933822405.4 Cylindrotheca closterium | reverse complement strand
AACATGTGCGTATGTGCTTTATGCGCCGCGACAGCTGGTGAGAGCTGACGCAGGTTGCTTCCGGAAGAGATTTTTTGTACCTGCTTGTGGAGATCATTGTTGATCGACTTCTGGCAAGAATAGCAGTAGAATAAGATCTAATAGGAAGTGGTGAGACTGTTCATCCGCAGGTAGAAGCCCAGCATCACTGGCACCTGTTCCTATTGTAGGCAATCCATAGCCGACGTAGATTCGAGCTCAGTATACTCCAGAGGTGGCTAGAGCGTTGGGGCTCTCATTACAGCTACGGAGTTGATTATCTGACAGTCGATCAACACATGTGCTTTATGAACTAGTCACAGATCTGGATCTACCTTCAATACTTATCCATCTCTGTAAGTACTCGAACCGTACTCCCGTCCGTGTTCGATATCACGAATGTCCGACTTCACTGTCCGACATGTTCGACTGTTCTTTTATTTGTTAAGATCCCATTTCACCAACAGGACGCGTCCTTCGCAGTTCACAAGGACATGAAGAGCCACACTGGTGCTGTATTGACCATGGGTAAGGGCGCCATCATCGCTATCTCAACCAAGCAAAAGATCAATACCGACAGTTCGACTGTAGCAGAGTTGGTTGGAGTACACGATGCACTACCTATGATCATGTGGTCCAGATACTTCATCATTTCACAAGGATACGAAGTAGTCGACAACATCATCCACCAGGACAATCAGAGCGCCATGCTGCTGGAGAAGAATGGAAGATCATCTTGCGGCAGGAAGACAAGAGCCCTCGACGTGCGATACTTTTCTATTACTGACAAGATCAAGAGTGGATTCATGAGAGTACTTCACTGCCCGACAGCCAAAATGCTGGGAGACTTCTTCACCAAGCCTACGCAGGGAACACTGTTCCGCACATTCAGAAACCTCATTATGAACCCTTCCGACCAATACTCCTAATGCACTTGGACACAGGAGTGCGTTGGAGCAAAGCTGATTTGCCATTAGTGACTCACCAGTCACGAACGCCAATCACGTTTATTACAATTACATGTCCCACGGCATATTGGTTGGAATGTATTGGTCGGAGTATGACTGGTACTCGTGGACGTATTAGCTTACGACAACGAGAATCTTTAGAACAAGTAGAAAGCGAATGTTCAGAATACAGTGCAATTGCAAAGCGTTTTGCAATCCTCATTGTTTTCTGAAAATTCTAAAAGACTAAAGTGATTTACAGCACACCTGCGGTGCGGATCTATCTGTTCTATTAGTTAGACGGGACAGTCACTTCATCGGTGCTGTCGATCGGCATTTCTGGCGTTGCCTCAACGTGGATAACGCAGAAAGAAAAGCAAAAAAGCTAGCGAATTTATCAAAGCAGAGCTATTTGCTCCTGAAGACGACACTATGGAAAGGAGGGGAACAATGGCAATTGCGGACAAGGTTGCGAGCGGCATTTGATAAGAAAGACAATGACAAATCAGGATTTCTCGATCACGAAGAAATCAAGAATACCTTGTTGCTACTTGGATCATTATGGGTCAAGAGTCTCTGGACAAATTATTCAAGGTGATCGATACAAATAGAGATGAGAAGATCTTTCGAGGAGTTTTTTGCTTTTTCGAAAAGGCTCACGAAGTCGGGCATCGACGATTAAAGCATTCACACTGATAATAATTGGTAGAGCGAAGCCAGGTACTAAAATGGAAGGCATAAACCTGGGAAAATTACTAGAAATATTTTAAGGCTACGTCGGCTACTGTTCGATTGAATAATGACTCAGAGGCTGTGGAAGTGATGTTCAATCTAGTTGTCGAACTGATCGAAACCAGTCTCCAAGCCCAACCTACCTGGTACCACAGGCGCATTTATGATCTCGTCTGTTCTCGCTGTGTATCTGGACAAAACAGAAACTGAAATTAAATCATTGTTTAATCAAAATACAATGTTCGTGCGCTTCCAGTTGTCGATGACCAAAATGACGTCATTTAACTTGTGACCTGCAAGAAAGTGGCAGCTGCAATGACACATGTGGAACAAGGAACAAAAGCGTCTCCGTGCGACGCTGCTTCCGAGAAGAGACAGGTGAGCAACGAAGCCCAAAGAATTGCAGATGAACGACCGCGACAGGGCTCTGCTGTGAAGGTTTGGATGAAAAAACATGTAACAACCGTCGAAGCGAGCAGGACGATGGCTGAAATAGCGAATTCTCTTGGAGAATGGAATGGTATGGGCTGTATTCCAGTCAACCAGGATGTTACCAATAAACTTGTTGGCAAGGTGACGCGAACATACCTTTTGAGACAACATCTGTACTATTTAGCACTACATTATCACAACAAAGGTTTCAGCAATCTGATCGAAAACCTCTTATAGCGCTCCAAGCGACGCCGAATATGCGCGAAATTGATAATCAATAGCATCGAATGAATTTTGAATGAGGGAGTCTATAGTACGGTACGGCAATTATGTACAGGTTTGGTTCAGTAGTTAGCACTGGGGTCACACTTGTAGTCTGTTTGCGACATGATAAGGGCAACAATAAGCCCATAAAGACCAAGGTTGGATGCGAAGACCTGAATTAGAATAGTTGCAACGAAAAGACTGTCGCCGCCTCCTTCAGCTTGGCCACCGGCATCCCCTGTGAAACCCATTTTTTTCCACGAAGCAGCCATCGCAGATTGTGCTCCAACAGCTCTGGTACCAGCATCTGCAGAAATACCGATAGCGATTCCAGACGCCAGTGATGTAAACCCGCAGCATAAACCAGACGCCAAGTGGCAAAATGCGGAGTATTGACTATATGTCACGTATCCCGTTCCAATCTCTGGAGTGGAGAATTTTCCATTCAAAATGACAGCGACAATAAGTCCATAAATGCCCAATACACCCGCCATAACCACGGGAATGATATTTTTCATCAAAAGCTCCGGTGATCTAATACCCATGGCCATGATACCTTGACCGGCTCGTGCAGTTCCATAGGCACCTCCAATATCTTATGCAAACAAGTTGCGGTGAGTTCCTAGCTCGAAAGTTCAAACAAGTGCATCACACACTCGCAGGTTGTAACTCACTGGCAAAAACGACCGCACATACGATTCCAGCGAATCCTACACCAGGTGCCCAACTCGTGCAGGCATAGCTGATGTTGTCTTCATTGTAATAGCCATCGCCACCATCTTCCAAATAACGCGACATTTCGTTTCGTGAAAATTGTTGATTGCTGCAGCTATATTTTCGACTCTAGAGACACTAAGTTCCGTCTGCTTCCGTAGACGAGGCGATAGTCAATCTCAATTTCAAACAAGAAAGTTGTTTCGTTGAAATGAATCGTCTTTGCCCACCGATTTTGAAACAAGAAATTTGAAGAAATGAATCGACGGTTTTTTGGAGGGCTGGCTGGCGAATATTCGTTATCGTGTCCGTCCGGACTCCAATGAGGCAGTGGGAATTCCCCCTTTTCATTTTATTTCGTCCCCGCGATATTTAACGCGATTTCCCACAACTAGTTGTGGGAACAGATTTTTGCCAAAAATTCCCACAACTAGTTGTAGGAATCTTAAAAAATAGTTGTGGGAAATTCCTACAACTAGTTGTGGGAATTTCCCTCAACTAGTTGTGGGAATTTCCGTTGCTCAGATGTCCGTTATTTTTGCCTTTAAATGTATCACGAAATATCACGAAAACAATTAGAGTTTTTGGGAAACATCATATGTAGTTGTCTATTTTCTAGTCAGTACATATATCAAACGTTGTTTTGTGCGTAGAACAGACAGTTTTCCGTAGAACGGACAGTTTTCCCGTAATTCCCAATAAAACAATTAGAGTTGTGGGAAACTTCCCACAACTACAATTAGAGTTGTGGGAAACTTCAAATTTGTCTCAGTACATATCCTACGTGGTTTTCTGTGTAGAAATGACAATTTTCCCACAACTGTTGAGGGAATTCCCACAACTAGTTGTGGGAAAAATTGAGCTGTGGGAAAATCTCGCAACTAGGGGAGAAATCCGGGGATTCCCACTGCCTCAATGGGGAAGCAAAATTGAGTTGTGGGAAAAATTGAGCTGTCAGATGACAGAAAGAAGAATTCGACTGTCATGTTGCCCTAGTTGGATCGGTAGAAGGAAGGACAGAAAACTAACAAAAACAAAAAAATTGACAATGAACGAATGAATTCACGAAGAACCATTTTAATGACACAACCTTGTTGAGGTAGATTTAGCACAGACAGATATCATCAATCCATAAAACGATTTGCCTTTTGGCTTTGTGACCTAATTCAGTGCTGTTAAGCCTTCTTCATGATGCACTCTCGATGTGGATTTTTTTTTTACATATTCATTGTTTGCCACACTGCAACCCTTGGGTTTGCTCCAAAAAATGTAGCTCGCAGAACTAGGATTGTATTCCGAAGCTTGTTAGCTATGATGGAAGAAACTGAGATGAGCGAATCAAAACGATTGACGAAAGCGAGGGAAATATTGCGGCAAGTTACAGAAGAGGCACCGGAACAAATGGGACTTGGCTCAGGTGTTCCTCTCCCATTTTTCAACGCTACGGAAGTTCCAGAGAACGTTTGGTCCAACGGGCTTTTGGATGGAAGTGACGCGATTGTACGGTATAAATTTCGCAAGGGAGTCAAGGTAGCCGAACCGCTTGTGAAGTATTCTCCTGAAAAGGCGGAGAAAGCTTTGCTCAACCAGCCAAACAGGTGGTAAGTTTGTTTTGATGAGAGAATGTGCAACATCGCCCCTTTGTTCGATTTTATTCAAGACGTGATCGATACTTCAGGATTGTACGTAACATTCAAATTGCGTTTCCCATTGGGTTCTGGGCCTTCTCTGTAGTCTCTGATTTCATCTTGGGAAAGACCGACCGAAGACGAGAAAGAGCACAACAGCTTCAGCGTGCAATCTCCGAGCTTGGTCCTGCTTTAATCAAGGCAGGCCAGGCTCTTGCTAGTAGGCCAGATCTGTTGCCCAAGGAATATCTCGAGGAAATGCAGCTTTTACAAGACAAGGTACCTCCATTCGATAGCGCATTAGCGTTCCAATGCGTGGAGGAGGAGTTGGGAGTTAAGTTTCTGGATGTGTTCGAACTAGTCAGCGAAGAGCCTGTTGCAGCTGCGTCTATTGGACAAGTATACAAAGCAAAGCTGAGGACAACAGGGCAAGAGGTTGCTCTTAAAATACAGCGTCCCAATTGTGAGGACATCATTGCTTTGGATCTTTACATTCTTCGGTGGTGGTCAGGGATCTACACAAACATTTTCAAAGTGTTCAAACGAGAGATCGATGTGCAATCTATCATTGATGATTTTGGCGAGCTGATTTATCGCGAAATCGACTATATTGCTGAAGCTGCTAATGCACAAAGGTTTAATGAACTCTATGCAAGCATTCCTGACGTATTTGTACCAAAGGTTTACTCGGATTTAACGACCAGAAAAGGTTTGTCCCATTATGCTTGCCCTGGTGTTTCTTCGCTCTCCTGTTCTTATCCTTGGGGTACAAGTTTTGGTGATGGAATGGGTAGACGGTGTCCGGCTCACAGATTCAGCGAGTCTAGCCAGATATGGCTTGGAAACGAGCAAACTTGTAGACACACTCGTCCAGTGCAGCCTCCAACAAATTTTGGAGAACGGATGTAAGTTGCTTGCAAAAAGGGGCATAACTATGAATGTTTTGATGGCCTTCTCATCTTGGGATTCAGTTTTCCATGCGGATGTAAGGGGGTGCTGTTTGGAATGTGTTTGTCATGGTACGGGGACACTCACGTTCTGTCTATCCTATTCTCATTTGCATATGAAACCACGCCAAATATTAGCCACATGCCGGTAAGTCCATCATTCTGTTCGTTGTACCGTTACTATTTATCCTGAAGCGACGCTCAACCTAGCCTGGAACCTCAGGCAATCTTCTTGCGTGCGCTGATGGTCGGCTATGCTACCTCGACTTTGGTATGATGTCATATGCGGACCGTCGACAGCGCAATGGTTTTCTCCTTGCGGTGGTCCATATCGTGAACAGAGATTGGTCAGCGCTGGTAAGACTTGACAAAATTTTGGATAAAGGACGGAAAATCTTATGCACATTTCGGCACTCACCCTTTGCTCCACGTGGACGCGAAGGTGAACGTGTATCAAAAGTTGGG
Organism: Cylindrotheca closterium; assembly: GCA_933822405.4. Classification (NCBI taxonomy): domain Eukaryota; phylum Bacillariophyta; class Bacillariophyceae; order Bacillariales; family Bacillariaceae; genus Cylindrotheca; species Cylindrotheca closterium. Next base: position 15,319 of record CAKOGP040000646.1, on the reverse strand, counting down.
TTTCATTCCTGAAGATATCGATGTAAAACCAATCGAGTTCGCTCTTGACAAAGCCCTTCCAGATGTGCTGAACTCTGAAATATCAGAGGTAAACTTCAAGAATATAGTGAACAAACTGGGGGATATCATGTACAAGTTTCCTTTCTGCTTACCTCCGTTCTATATCGCAATCATACGGTGTCTAGGAGTTTTGGAAGGATTGGCAATACAAGTAAGCCCGGTTCAAAACGAATTAATGAATCTCCAAAGTCCCTGTTATCTCATCTTCTCCTTTCACCAGGTTGACCCCACATCAAGAATAATAAGTGAAGCATACCCTTATGTTGCGAGTCGCGTTTTGACTGACCCTCAAGATGACTTGCAAGAGGCATTACGACGTCTGGCGCTCACTCCTGATGGAAAGATACGGTGGAATCGGCTTGAGGTAAGAGGAGAGCGATGGATTTTGACAATTTATTTCTTCATGGTCTCAGTGGTCACTTCTTGATGACAGGGGCTTTTTCAGGAAGCTCGAGGAACTCCACGTTTCGACGTGGTTATGAGTTTTGATGTTCTGACAGACTATATCCTCTCAGATGACGGTGATATATTGCTGGAAGATTTATCAGAACAGATTGTTATCGCAGTAGACAGTCTCGGAGTTGAGGGCGTCTCTTACCTTTTGAAATTCACGAGGGCACTTAGAATAAGTGACGAGGTTGCCGCTATCCGGGCCTCCAGATCTCTTCGACTACTATTAGATGGAAATGTGCAAGATGATGCTAAAAAACTCTTTCCAGAACCAACGCCTGCAATGCAACGATTTAATCGTCTGTTGAACCTTCTGGACCTGTCTGGAGACACTGACACGGCAAAGTTCATCCCAATATTCCGGAAGCTGGCACAGGAGCCAAAAGTACAAAGAGCCGCTGGTGAGGTAGTAGCAAAGTTAGGGGAAAGGGCCTTAAGTCGGTCGCTCCGATTTGTGTTCGGTCTTCCGCCGCCTAAGTTTGACGGCGACTGTAATGCTGCATCTACTGTTTTTGAAGAAAGCATGGTCAGGTATTAGTTAAGTTATCTTGTCCATGCCTCACTACAACGACTTTCGGCCTTTTTTCTTCTTCGTTTTGTTCGGCTTTTGTTTCTTTGTCGCTTTATCATTATCGGCTGCCTTCTGGAAATCCTCTTCGTCGAGTTGCTTTCGCTTTTCACGTACACTTTTGATCTGAATAGTACCAGACGCACTAATATCCTTCCCTTCGAGAGCTTTTGTCCACTGTTCATCAGATCCTTTAACGGCAAATTGCATTAACGACCGATCCTTCGTAACTTTCGAAGGGAGCTGCTGTGCACTATGAAACAAGTTATTGGCAAATATACGATAAAATTATCACAAGCACTTGATTATTTCACGTACCTTAAGGCGCCCAAGCTTTTCATCGCGTCACGTGCAGCTGCGGCCGTGTCTTCTTCCAGCGTCGATGAAGCTACATCACGCATGCCTTCAACTGCCTCCTGTGCCTTCATTCTTTCTTCACCGCTCAATAGAGCTTCCTTCTCCTTGTCTTCGACAATGTTGTTAAGTGCAATCGATATCTTCCGAATTGCTTTGTTGAACATTGCGAGCAGCTGGTTTGACGGTAGACCTAGTTCCTTTGTAAGCGAATCAACTTCGCGGTTCTGTAAGCCTATACCACATAGGATTGCAGCCTGGACACTTGACAGCTTGAAGTCGTTGCCAAATCTATTTGAAAAGTAAAGACGTGACGCGGTTGGAAGCAGATCTGTGATCAGATGGTGGTCGCATAGGTTTCGTCCATACAGCTCTAATCTCTTCAAGTCATGTGAAGTAAGCATGTAGTCGAGCTCTTCAGCTTTAATCTTGGTTGATCCGCCTTTGGCACAAGATTCAGCCATTTGTTCAAGTGATGAAATTGCTAGTCGAATTTCGACATCCCGGAATGGGCCACCAAGCAACGCTATAAATCGCCGTTGTGTGTCTTGCACAAAGGAGTCTAACCAAGTATTGTTGACTCTTGAAGTCTTCGAAAGCGCCCTCAGCATAATTGTGGAGTGCTCTCCTGTCAACTCGTTCTTCGTTTGACGGAGGTAGAGCATTTGCATACCTGCCCTCGTCCAGAACTTCTGCAAGGGTAGCGTAAGGCCAAACGAAGTTCCGACCCAATCAAGACGAGGAGCTTCAATCTCCGTCAAAGGAAGCAGTAGCGGTGGAAGCTCCTTTCGAGGAGCTAGCTTCTCGCTTTGAATACCAGTCTTGGTGCTTTTCGTTTGATCCTCCTCGACACTCTCTGCCTCTGTTTCGTCACCATCGTGCATTGAATCATCATCTTCACCGTCTTCACCCCCTTCGTTGGCCAGCGACACCATTTCACCGTTGTAAAAGCGTTGAAGCAGCTCAACTGCTCGCGACCCATATCCCATCGATTGCACGGAAGGGTGGACAGCGATCCGGACTATGCGAGCACCACTTAATTGCGCGAACTGGGCATCTCCAAACTGCTGTGAAATCGTCCATGGGATCAAGTCACCGGCAGAGCGATGTCCTCTCGCCAGCTGTGCCTCAACCGCCTTCCGCGAGATCTTTCCTTCTAGTGCTACTTGGACGACGGCCAAGATATCTGGAAGGGAATTGCTGTCCTTCTCTGCGGATGGAGACAGAAGCACAAAACAAGAGTGGGCTGGAGCATCAGAAAGCATTTGAAGATCGTTTGGTGTATTCTTGTAGTGGGCACTTGTATATAGCCCCATGAGCTTCTGCAAGAAAGCTTCAGAGAGCTTGTGATAGCTGAAGAGTGCATCTCTATCAACGCCATATAATTCGCAGTCTGCTGGCGCCGGTGCACCGCCATGTAGCCTCAGTTGCGAACTAGATCCACACTTGAGACACAAAAGGTTGTTCAACCACGCTTCCACCCCGTCTCCTTCTGAATATCGAATGGGGGTAGATAGGTCGATTTCTCGAAGAGGTCCCGAGAGTACATCTTCGTCCGCAGCTTCTGCAGCGGCCCTATAACGCTGCTCGTGAACCTTGGTTTCTCCTTTCTTTGCTCGCGATCCTGCTATATTTCTAGCCGCTTCACTCGCAGCATTCAACTCTGCAGCTCTTCCACCTTTTTGATCTCGCAGCTCCTTTATCAATTTCAAACTTAGAGATCGACCAGTTCCTTCATACCCATTAATGGTTGAACTCAAGAAAGTTAGCCGATTAGGTTGGTGCATAAGACCACGCACGATGGGGAGTGGGATAGCAGCAGCCTCGTCAATTGCCACGATTTCGGAAGATGCAAACTTGTCTTTTTCATGTGCTGGGATGTACTGAATTACCTGTCGATGACTTCGATGAATGTGAATAGCAGTAATGCACTTAATTGACTCTCGACCAGAAGCATTGCTGTAGGTTACGGAATAATCCATGTGCTCTTGATACTTGAGCGCAACAAGCCCCCGAACAAGAAAATCAAACACCGAAACCAAGTTCTCCGGTTCTGGTGCGGTTAAAGCCACAGTGGAATATCCAAGAGAAATTGCACCTGCAAGACACAGTCCAATAGCCGCAGATTTCCCTCTTCCTCTCGCAGCTGTCATTGTAACCGTTGAAGCTTTCGTGGTCTTTTCTGAGCATGCTTCCAAAAATACGACAAGGGCTTTCGCTTGGTCAAGAGTTTTTGCCAATTCCACCAGTGCACCAACGTGAGGTGTTTCGAGAAGAGATTCTTTCAACTCCTTCAACTCTGTGTCTTCTTCATTATCTCTCAGTATTACTTCTCCGGCATCTCCCTTGTCGATTTGACCGGGAGAAAGAGAATGCAATGTTCTTCGGGAAACCGGCAACACATTTAGTTCATCGTCGCAAACAAGGCAGTTTTGACATTTTGTTAAGGATAGAATGAACCGTTCATTGAACCTCGGAACGACGTCTACAGCAGATTCGGTTCTATAGCGCGCATGAACGTCCATCGTCATGGTGTAGAGTTGTTTGAGGGACTTCACACTTCGCATCAGGAAAACAACAAGGCCACCACCTTGCACTGTTTCGATGGTTCTTGCCATGAGATTGGGAGTCAATGCCTCAAAGTCTTGAAGAACCAGCATACCCACAGTTGATCCGAGAACGCGGTGGGAATCCTTGTAGTAACACCAGTTGATGTCAGTAGAACCGATGAAAAGCTCAAAATTGTCAGAAGAGTCGGATCCCGAAATTAACCCTCTAGCTTTGTCTCGTTTCAATTTCTTCATTCTCTTCTTTCTATGCGTAGAAAATCCAAGATCTTTCTTGTAGCACCAAAGAACATTTGGCCGACTCTGGACAGATGTCTTGCTTAGAATTTGATGAAGGTTTGGAACTTGATCTTTTCCATAGTCGCCCACCAAAACAAGGAGCGATCGCTCATTTTTCATGACTCCCCTCTCAATCAGTGTGCGTACACGCTCGTCTAGTTTCTTTCGGACCATCTGTGTATAGTCTCTCAACTCGGTATCTGAAATCAATTTGACGAAACGAAGATGACGGATGGAAAAAATGATGCATCCATTGCATGTAGGAAATCAATGGATGTGCACGCGAACCCTGCGCACGCGAAGTCAAATCAACAGCAGCACACACGAAACAAGTACGACGGCATAGCTTCTGCACAATGAAGGAAAACGGAGACGAGAATGGCAGAAAAGATATAGATGGTGCGCAAGAAGAAAGTAAGCGACGTGGAGTAAGGGGCCCTGACAATTATGTCGTCGATTCTATTGATTCACGCAGCAGGAAAGGCTTGTCCTCTTCTCCCAAATCTAACACCTCTCAACCCTCCGAACGAAAACACAGAGAGTCGCCTTCATTGCGATCACCGAGGAACAACCCATCTCGTCGATTGAGAGAAAGCCAGGAACGAAGACGTATGGATTACAGGCTAGGGCATGGTCGACAGAATTACACAATTCAGAGAGATGATTGGCGGAAGGAACCTCAGCGTTACAACAGCGGACGTCATGGAGAGCGTCGCCAAAGATATCGTTGCGAAACGGACCGTTATGGAAGAGATTTTCAAAGAAGAGATTATCGCTACCAGCGTGATGTTCGAGACCCTCACCGACTGCCTCACCGTGATCGAGAACGAAGATACTATTCTCCTTCTAATGGTTATCGAAGGAGCCCAATTGATCATCCCAGACGGAGTAATTCTGAGACGTCTGGTCGATTGGTTGACAAGCGTGATTCTCGTAGTCGGTCGAGACCGAGGTCTAGATCAAGGTCTAGATCAAGGTCTAGATCAAGGTCTAGATCAAGGTCTAATCATAGGGACAGCCGTCAAAATATGTCGCGAAGCACGTCGTTCTCGTCATCATCTGGTTCTGTCTCATCATCTTCTATTTCAAGCGATGAAGGCGAACTTCTGACTGGCTATGATGAATCAACTTTTTCGAAAGACCAGAGAACAGTGTTTGTCTCTCAGCTAGTGATGCGTGCAACAGAGAAAGATATTCGCCGCTACTTTCGCCGAAAGGTTGGGTGCATCGTAAGGGAAGTTATCCTCTTGAGAGACAAGAGAACCAAGATTCACAAAGGTGGTGCATATATCGAAATGGGAAGGATTGAAGACGTGAACAAGGCCGTGGCAGTTTCGGGGACAGCTCCTGATTTCCAAAGGTTTCCTTTACTCGTTAAGCTTTCCGAGGCCGAAAAGAATTATGTGGCGCCGGCCACAACAGGTATCCAAACAGCTTCTATGATAGTCGCTTCTTCGAGCAGTGCACCATCGCGAACAAGAGACGGCCGTGCATTCGAGGCGCAGAAGGTTGATGTTGGAGGCCTTGACGCCAGTGTTACTGAAGAGCACTTGTTCGCTCTGTTCTCGCAGTTCGGGCAGCTAGAAAAGGTGACGATGCAGATGGATCCTGGCAGTCAAAATCACAAAGGTTCTGCCTTTTTATCTTTCAGAGATCCAAAGGTTGCTAACCTTGCGATTCACACTATGGCAAATAAAGTAATCGCTGGTCATCCTGTGAGGACTGGATGGTCAAGCCAGCAATCATACTCGGTTGGAGTCGAAGTTGTAACGTCAGAAGAGTTCCCCGAAGACTCAGAAGCTCGGAGAGAAAGGGCGTTGGCAGTGCTGGAAAAGTTGACAGGCACTGTCAACAATAGAAGTTCGGGTCAATTATCTGATAGTCTTGTTCCAAACAGCGAAGCCAATGCCAAACAAGTTGTTACATTATTACCAGGCTCATCAATTGGCGGTGTAAAGGGTTCTATAGGTCCCAACATCCTTGTACACAACATGTTTGACAAAGATTCCGAGACCGAAAAAGGCTGGGCAGAGGAACTGAGGGACGAATTCTTGGAAGAGTGCTCCACGTTTGGCAAGATATTGGCCATCACTGTCATGTCCAAGGAATCTGGCGGTAAAATCTTTGCTAGCTTTGACTCTGTTGAGTCTGCAAAGCAATGCGCACAGAATCTGTCAGGGAGATGGTTCGATAAACGGCAATTGCGAGTGGAGTATGTGGATTCATCTCGTCTACCTGACAAGCACCTCAATCAGTAGGTATAACTTCAACTACATACTCTCAGGCACACGACGTTTGGTCTCTTCGAATAGTGAAGTGCATAGCAATCTAGGGTGAACTTGTGCTATTGTTTGCTCGTCACCGAGAAGTTGGGTCGCGGTGATCGATTTTGATTGGGCCCATTCAATACCGTTTAGCTTCTTCCCCCTTGGCTTCTCAAGACCTTCAGCTGCATTGGTGATTGCTGCGCAGGTCAGTCTGCGATATTGAATAGACTCGGCTCCCAACGAATCAGCAATCTCTTGATGCAGATCAAAACTTCTCCTTGCTAATGGTCCCACAGGCGGGAAGTCATTCCAATCTCGAGCGAGAAAGCCCCCGGCTTTTCCACTTGCAGTGGGTGCCCGTTCTCCCGAAGGATCTACTAATATTGATGAGATACCAAAATCTCTTGTCAGACATTGGTTCCAGAACCCGCCCTCGCTTTGTGTCCCCCCCCCCTCCCCATTTGTTTGAGAACTTGGCGCAGTATCGCACAGTACTGTACCGGTAGCTACGTGGTATCGTAGGCAGGGTGGATTTTTCAGTCGGTTAAAAAAATTGTTGTTTCAAAATTTATTTAATTATTGTTGCACATCTTGAATGTGCCGTTGAACAGGAATTTGTGCCGGATGGAACCACCAAATTTTTCCAATTAGGGAAAGCATGCCAATCGGATCTGTCCTGCATAACCCTTATTATTTAAAAACAACTATTGGGGGATGGCTGCTAACCCCTATTTTTAAAAATCGACTATTGGGGATTACAAATAACCCCTGTTTTTTAAAAACAGGGGATAAGGGGCAACCCTTAACACCTATTTATAAAAAACAACTAGTGAGGGATAATAACGACCCTTAACCCCTATTTTTTGAAAACAACCAACGACTTCAGGTGAAATGCTTGACTGTTTTGTGCATGGAAAAGATTAACTACTACTCTTACTCTTACTACTACGACTACTAGTACTACTACTTTTCTTGTCTTTTCTTGGCTTTCCAAAGAAATTGCAATACCCTGTATCTGTTACACACCGGTCATAACCCATGCAGGCGCGGAGATGATCTCTCACAGCTACATAGATTTTATGACGCTTCAGTGCATCTGATGGCTTTGATTGCTCCCAATCAACAAAGGGAGACCTTGGAGAAGGGGTGAATTCCAGTTGAACATGCAGATTGTTTGACATTTTGTCCAGTGATGGAATTCTCTTTGCATGCTTACAGACTGGACAAGAGAAAACTCGGACAAGGTTTGTGGGGTCTTCCTTGCATTGGAGGTATCTTTTGGAGGGTGAAATGTTGAAGTCCACCACCCAGGTCCCAAAACTTTCGGGGGTGTTCACAGACTGAGCTTTTCGACCACACTTATTTGCTGTAGCAACAACGTCTACTGCTTTTCTTTTTGCATGAGTTGAGGGATTTGAGTTGTTTGGAGCATTGTTTGGCACAAAACGGAGTTTTGCTAAATCTGCAATCATTGCTTGGATTTCATGTTGAGCTCCGATTTTTTTCCGCAAATCCTTCATGTTCCTAGCCACAGCACAAATGGTGGATTGATGTTTCTTTAAAACCTCCAGCTCTTTTCTGGGTACAGGAAAGCAGTTTGGTTCCTGCAAGTGGTGGTGGTGGATGAACCAAATAGTACTGAAGGCGCCAAACCAATTTTCCATCTGAAATGGAATCACAAGGCCTCCGTATTTGGGCATCTCTGCTTTCCGTTGTTGCATTTTGTACAACGAACCATTGCGCATGAGCCTGATGAAAGTCTCGAGGTCACGGCGGCCAGGAAATGCTGATCCTGCCTTGTCAACATGACCGTCTCTATCCAGCAATGGATTGTTGTAAATTTTGTTGCATTGTGGTCCCAAGTCAATGGAAAGATTGACACGGGTCGACTGCTCTAACAGGAGACCCTGAAGGACCTCAACGATGGCCCAGAAGGAAGAGAAACGATCAAGGAGCTTCTGATATGTTTGCATCGATGGGCTTAGCCTTTGGCTGAGCTTCTCTTGGAACGACTCGGCAAGAGACAGGTGACAGAGAATCAAGGTTGAAGTCGTTTTCCGTCTCAGGGCCATTGACTCTTCCAACAGGGGATCATGGTCCGCCATCGTCATTTCAGTAGCATTCTTTGGTTGTCTTTGGTGTGGTTGAAGATGCCGTTGGATTTCAATTTAATTCTGGCGGTGCCGGCGGTGCAATTGTACGGGGTTCGTCGGTAGGCCACGTTGGATGCGCGGAAGATGTACCGGCTTTGACTGACTGACTCAGAAGCGCTACCATCGTCAGCCGGTCATCGTGGGTGGGAGGGGGGCCAGACGTGATGTGCAAGGGCGCGGGGAATAACGCGCAGTCGAGATGACGTACGAGGCACAGACATGCAGGGACGGAGAGTTTTTGTCACGGCCGAGCCCCGCCGATCTGACTTACAGTCCAAACCAAAATTCTCAAACACGCAGAACAGGTCTAAGAAAGTACTTTGGCAAACATCGTGCAATTTCGTGGGTTTTGTACCAATCCACCAGAACAACAAATCGTCATTTTCATCATCAACCTTCCGACCCCTTGTTGGTATCAACAAAACATCGGGCATCTCCACTTTTTTGCACAATTCGCTTCTAAACACATTGAAATGGCATAATATCAAAAAAAGTGGAGATGCGAGATGAGTCCTAGTGGTGAAATGGTAGCTGCTTTGGAAGCAGTCCGGAAAATGCATCAAGCATACCAAGACAAGTGGATGACTCGTGAGAATTGGGTAAAGTTGATGAATCATCATGGCCTACTGCCTTCTAAGGTTAAGAATCCAACAAGGGCTCTGAGTTATGGGATAAGGAACTTTTATAAGAAATGTGGTGTGTCGCCAAGAGACTGGATCCCAAACCACCTTGGATTCTATGGCGCTACCTATGGTGATTCACAAATAGCATATTGTTCCATGCCAGCAAACAAGTTGCTGGATGAATGATGAAGAGAAACGGGCAAGCAAAGAAGATTGTGCCGAATCCACAAATGAACAGCCAATGTTCCGCTATCATTTTAAGAAAGGAGAGCTTGCTGAAAAGTTGCAGGCGCTAGGCAAGGCCATCAATGGCAACAAAGCAGACCTTCAAAAGCGATGCACCGACAACGGGATTGCAATCTCGGAAATGCGTATGAAGATCAAACAAGGATGGGAGAATAAGCCGAAAGGAATGTTGCAGGTCTTGTGGGAGCGTGGGTTCATCGATACAGCTGTGCCAAAGTCTGAACTTTGGAAGAAATATCCAGAAAAGGGTCAGAAAGACAACTTGGGGCTTGTAATGCCAGGAACTGCGTTGAAAGAGATGGTCGCCGACTTACCTGATTTTCAAGATGAAAAGACACTACTACAATATCATGCTGAAGGCAGGAGTACGGCTGGTTGTCAAATAATGTTCATCAGAAGTCCAAAGTGTCATCCTGAAATTGCTGGCGAAGGCATTGAGTATGATTGGGCTGGAATCAAGTCGTATTATCGTCGTTCGGACCTAGCATCCAAGAAAACTCTGGAAGCATTCAAAGCCTTGGTGAAAGAGAGCATGGAGTCTGTCCAGTTCAATCATCGAGCGTCGTTCTCTGCAAGGGCCAGGGAGTACATGCTGGCTTATGATGTCTTGGAGGAGTGGAACAACTTGCCCGAGGAGTTGAAGAATGGGGACCCAGAGAAGGAAAAGTTGCCAAAGACTTCGGCGCAGTTTTTGGACAGGATTGTGAATTGTAGGTGGAAGAGACATCGCGATGTCGGAGCGGATGAGGGGTGGGTGAATCTGATTATGAATGCGATGAAGAAACGAGAAGTAATTGTAATAGACTGAATGGTTGATATGAGCCTCACAAGAAACAATTTTTGGTTTCGCAAAAATACTAAACATTTCGCAGTACAAGTGTTTTACGTACGTACTGCGACATCCGCAATGTCCAAAATCGATTTTGTACCATGCAACGCATTTTCTACGAAATGCAGTCTGATCTTGGTTTGGACTGTACAGTAGCTTTCAATCTTTTCAAAACAGTTTTGGTGAAAGCTGAGGAAGCGAAAAGATAACCAGACACAGAGCAGGAAGTCTCATGGTTTATTCCAGAAAAAAGATTCTTCGCAACCCTTATCGATTTGTAAAGAAGAAAAAACAAGCTCAAAGGCCTTACAACGCACTACAAGGGGAAAATATTGCTGCTCCAAACTCCATCCGCACAGAGAGAAAGAGCCCCCCAACACTTGTTGACGTTTCTATCAAGGCGGCAAACGTATTGAGATCAGTACAACCGAATGATGATGCACGAGAGCCTGGAGTGTTTGGCTCAAATTCCATGTATTGGCAAAGGCTGCCGTCTCAGAGTTTATCATTTGAATCCGCAGAAATTCTTACGGTGCAAGAGTGCACAACCAATGCAGCAATGTACCGAAACAAAGCAGTTCGGACCACGGGACTCTTCGTTCAACGATCCCTCGAAAACGAAGGAAGTGTGCTCCTGAAATTACGTCATCCAGTCGAAGCAAAATACCTTAAAGCAAATATCACGGGATCTGGAAGGCTTCTAGTGCGATCAAAAGCCATCATCTCGGAACCCAGAGTGTCCATGCAACCAGACATTGTTCGTAAACGAAAAGATCCTTGGATTGGAGGGAAGTTATCGTCGAAGGGATCCTCGATTCTACAACCCAATAGACCAGTTCTGCTTGAAGTAGATGTGGACCCTGCTGTGCCTGGCCTTGGAGACCTTGTGGCTGGGTCAAGTATGGTCATGGTCATTGGTACCTTGCTAGAAGATGGAAGACTACTTTCTAGAGTTATCAAGAGACTGGAACACTTCGACCCGGCAAGGCATGACATGTGCCTCAACGCAAGAAGGCAGATGATCTATAAGAAACAACATCGTAATGCGAGTCAAACTTCCCATCAGCTTAAAGGCAAGCAAAGTTCCCCGATTCATGGCTGTGGTCCTCCGCCATATGATTCATTCATTTGATACAAAAATAGAGTTCGAACCCTGTATAATTTGGCAATTTCATGTGACACAACACCAAGGGAGGACGAAACGAGCTGCTGGATAGTAGCTGAGAAGGAAAATAGCAATGGTCTTCAGATTGAAGACGATCGAATCTCATCGACGAATCCTTGGATGAACTCTTTGGGACCTATTCGAGATGGCATCTCCTAGAAATGTTCCATCTACGAGTGTTTGTCGAATAAGAACGATGGCTCATATGTTCCAAAGGAAACTAAAATATGATTCGAACTGAAGCATCCGAAAATCAATGGAGGTGCTTTCACAGCTCATGGAAGGGCTTCAAAAGCAAAGCTTCAAGTGGGGATGAATCAGTGCATCCAGTAGTCAGTTTCGGGGTTGTCGAAATTTCAGAAAATTGATGGAAACCGAAACTGCCTACAATTATGAGTAGAGTCGAAACTGTATATAGCAAGAATTATGTTACATTGACTACTTATAGACAACTTCAACAGTGATGGTGGGATATCGAGATCCATCCTACAATTAGGATAACTCGGATTACTTTAAGCGAGATGGAGTCAAGTTCGTCATCTGTTTTCTATTAGACTCCTCACTGTTTCCACTCCTAGCAAGCACGCAGCATTGGCGGGGAAAGCCCTCAACAAAGCAGGAGACAAACCACGAAATAGCGCAGAAGGTCCTTCTTCGCGGAGCAATGTTTGCAAGACATCCAATACACTCTTGTACTTTCCTGCAGGGGCAGTTTGCCATCTCGATTTCACTGTATCAAATGGAATTGCGACGATCCAGTTTCCAACACCTGCACATCCACCCGCAAGAAGGGTACCCATAATTGATGCTTTTTCTCGTCCTTCCAAATCGCATGACAGTTTCTTCACATACTCGTAGCTTCCAAAGTAAGCAGCATTGCCAGGAACATCTCGCAATGCGGTGCTGAAAGTACCCTTAGTGACAGACCGCATACCACCTTCTTTGTACACCTTTCTTGCACAATCAAAAAAGCCGTTGTACTTTCCCTTCTCAACTTGCATCAAGCACTTGATGCGCTCTGTAGGTCCGAGTATCAAGGCAAGTGGAATTCCAGAGAAACCACCAGCTAGAGTGGCATGCTTCAAACTAAGTTCATCGCTTCGTGCTATGCGATTGTAGTCCCGAATCGACTTTCCGGCAAAATCAAAACTCCAAAAGCTGACTGCAAAACCAGGAGTAACAGCAAGCAAGGGGGCCTGCACCCCACAATATAAACCGTGGATTCCCTCTTTCAAAAAAATAGAGCGTAACATCCCAAACGTAGAGTTACCGCCGAACGACCGAGTGGCAGCAAGGGCTGTAGCTGCACTATCGGCAGGAGCCTTGAATGCTCCAGTACCAACTTGCTGGCGGACTTTGACCAAATCAATAGGATGGCCTACAAAAACACTGCAAAAACCACCAACGGCTCCCGGGGCAAATCCGAGGAGGGACGCTAGAATCGAAACTGCACACACAACACAATTCAAATAGGTAAGTTGAATCTTCCGAAAGACAGAACTTGAAAAAGTAAAGCATGGGGAGCTCACCGTCTGTCATTTAATCTGAGGTGGACACAAATAGGCTGTGGTGTAGGTTATGGCTCGATGGTTTCTTTACTGTAAGAATATTTGTCAGGCGATGATTCTAACCACGGTGCAAGTTCAGCAGAAAAATGAACTTCTAGTGTGAAATTTCGGTTCGAGGTCGTTTGTTGGCGCTCTGCAAAAGTTCCAAGTTCTCGAGACCTCTTCGAACTGAACGAATGATGGAATGAACGAAGAATGAATGAATGAATCTATCGTGCCAGGTACCTGGTACCGGTACCACGAGTACGGTACGGCGCTGGTGGGATTTTTAGTCCAACGAAAGCTACTACTAGTCGAATCAATCACTAAAAATCAACCCATTTTTAGTGGTCTGAGCCAATCACAGCGGGCTATTCACTAAAAATAGACTATCTCCACTAAATTAGTACTGTCCCAACGCATTGAAATGGTGATTAGGGACGGTAGGTCAAGGCTACCACGGCCCGACTAGCAGTATGCCTCTGCCTTTATAAGCACTGTTGCATGCACTTTGTCTTAACGACCAACCTTCTCATTGGATAATGAGAATCCGCTACAGCTCCTCTAGGATGACTTCTAGCTGCACTGAAGAATGGGCGGGGCAGTATAGTAGTAAATGGTGGTGGAAAGGCAAACGGAAATTGGTGACTAGCACTACAAGCGGTGATGGATACTTCCAACGTCAGAAAAAAAATTTCAACCTTCTAGTTAGAGCATGTATTGACTAGTATCGTTTAGTCGTCCCTTATGGCAGCAGGATGCTCCTGAATTTAAATGCTATGATAGCTACTAGTAGGCAGTTTCTTCACCTTCACAATCAAGTCATTGTCTTAATTAGGTGGTGCACCAAGTCTCCTTGTTGATTGTTTTCTCGTCAGAACCAAATATGCGACACTAGAATCTGAACACATCCTCTATCATCATGCGTTAGTAGACTGTGTTGGCGCGACCTTGACACTTGGCCATCAAGTAGGAGCCCAAAAAGGGTATTGTCTAGGCTTTCTCCTTGAACTTTAACTCAAGACCTGTTTATTGTTGGATTCCCTCAATCGTTCTATACCTTTGTAGTCTCTTTTGGATGGCATCGAGCTTTCTTCATTGGCCCTTCTTCATCTTTCTTGGTCCTCAAAATATTGAATTAGCCCATCATAAGTATGGGATCATCTGCGGATCGAATCCAATACTGCCTCTTTGTCGCAAGCCTTGCATAAGTTAAGTTTTCATCGAAAGCATAAGGATGATGCCAGCTGGCGGCGTTGCGTTTTCGTTCATGCCCTGATTCACCTTACTTTCAAATGGTTTGTTGTCGACTCAAAATCAGGCTTCGTTGTTAGAATGAAGCAAAATGTGCTCTATCGTGAGTGCTTTTAGCGCTCAGAACAAACTCTCTGCAATCTAAATTCGTAATCGACTGTACAACACTTTCACGACAATAGTTCTCCTGTGTCTAGGTATACTTTGAGTGAAATTGTTCCTATTTGATTAATGTTTGGCTTGAATTGATGATTCATTCTCTTGCCTAAAAAAAAAAAGAATATGTCAGGATTTCTTTTTTTGTATGGCGGTGCAACTTATGCGCCCCCTGCGCACCCTCCGGTGGACTCTGACAAGACCTGGGGTGGGCCCACCGTGCACCTCTCCCATACCTCACGAAAACCAATAAAAGACCCCGATCCACGAAATACCCACCCAAAATTCGGGTGGAATTTGGAATTCTGGGGACAAAGCAAAAATTTCAAAAAGCACCTACGGACCTAAAACCTTTTCAAAGCGCTAGAGAATACTTTGCCCATCCCTTGTAAATTCAAGTTCTTAGGAGGTGTTAGAGGGGCTCCAGTGCAGAAAAAAACTTTCTGCTAACGGCTAAAAAACAGCCGTTAGTCAATTTGACTCAATTGACTTGACATTG
Organism: Cylindrotheca closterium; assembly: GCA_933822405.4. NCBI lineage: Eukaryota > Bacillariophyta > Bacillariophyceae > Bacillariales > Bacillariaceae > Cylindrotheca > Cylindrotheca closterium. Next base: position 302 of record CAKOGP040000646.1, on the reverse strand, counting down.
ACTGGTGGGATTGCCAAAAAAAAACTCAAGAGGCTGGAGGCAGATCTCGTACCATACGACCTTGTTGCGATTACATTCTTAGATAAATTTCAATGCGATATTATGAGTATATATATTTCCTAGGACTGGGTACACTCTGAATTAGAGATCTTTGTGTATATCGATCATATTTCAGGCCATTCCACAAAGTCAATTGAAAAGTAGGAAAGAGAGAAAAAAATTATGCTAGCCTAGATTCTTTTTTCCGCCATAGCCCTCCAAACCACCGCCCAAATTCGATTACTATATATATTTTGACCAAC
>CAKOGP040000635.1:12295-44391 GCA_933822405.4 Cylindrotheca closterium | reverse complement strand
ACTTGCTCTGGTGGACATGTCTAGAGCCGACTGCAGTTGTGTTCTCCTTACTCCAGGATCACGCTGACATCTTTCAGCACTGTGGTAGAACTGACAAAGCAAATGTTCCAGATCCTTTTGCACCAAAGAAACAAGAGGTCTAATAAGGCAGGTAGCTGAACACAAATCAATCAAGTACCATGGGCAGAAAGTAGGTCGCGTGATCAAATCGTGCAATGGCTGGTAGCTACTATAAGGAAGACCAAGATGGCTTTGGGTTGGAACCATCTAGCGGGCAGCTTGAGCCATGGGCGAAGACCATTAACTATCTTTACTTAAGGGGACAACAAATGCAACACATCAAATGCATCATTGTCAGGGGTAATAGGAAAATGACCGACTGTAGGGCAAGAAATGTGAACAGCAAGGATGCCAGCAACAGCTCAAACCAAGACAGGAACTGGAGTTTGGTAAAGAGTTGACGAACAAATGAACTATGAACTATGGAGAGACTGCTAAGAGAAAATCAATGCTAGAGAGGGAAACAAAGGGACAAGAACATGAAAGCTATTGGATGTGACAGCAGTTGGGGATTATCTATACTGGGTGAATCAAAGGGACAAACGGGAATTTTGTGTTTGATGGGCGTATGGGGTGGTCTGTGAGTGGTGGACATTTGGTACAATCAAAGCATGATAGCAACAAATGCATCATGACCACATATAACAGAAATGCCATGATCAGATGATGGTGAAACAATGCAAATTCACAACAAGAAAGACATACATTTCCAACGTTGGAAGTTTTACTCTTAGCTTACTGCTTCTTACTGTATTTGGTTCCTCTCTATCTACAATCAAAGTTCAATTCAACTAAGACAACTAGATATTGTACTTCAGCCAAAGTCTGTAGATCGTCCTGTTGCGTCTGTCGGTTGCATGAAAACAAGCAAGAGGACGCCTCCGAAGGCTAAAGGCCAAAACACAATTCAGCAATATGCCAAAGTTGCCAGAGATGTTTACAGACATGATGCATACTTTCAGAATTTGAACGTCAACCACAAGTCATACTATAGGTGATTGCTTGCAAGGGACAGACTGATTCAAATGCCCTAGTATGTAAGCGAAGAAGGTACAGAAGCATGATAGTGATAAGCTATGTACAAAAGAGGTTGTGAAATATGTTGGTAAACGGTACAAGAGCCGCAACTCAGCTCATTCCTTTTGAAAAGACTGCTCTGTATTTGATAGAGTGAAATTGAAATCTAGGAATAGATAGTTGTTAAGATTGGGAAAGCACACAGCTCAATTTACCTGTAACACCCATCATCATGACTGGGGAGGATGGTTCCAACTAGAACAAAGCCTTCCGCTTCTTGATCATTTGTATTGGAATTAAGCCTTCAGCTTGACTTCCGGCTTGATTGTAATGCAACTTGGCACAGAAGGCATACAGCCTTGGCCCTCATCAGGGATAGTTCCAACCGGAACAAGGAATTTCACTTTTTGATTGTTTCAATTATTTGTTGATTTCAAATACATTTTGTCAATTTCACGCCTGGAGTTACTTGTTGACCGATTGAGAGATTTCATAATCTCACACAGCAGCTGAGATGTTATTGGAATCATGTCATGATAAAAACAAAAAACTTGAAATTGCCTGATTTGTTTGGAAACATGAGTTTTCAGACTGCGTCTGATCACAGCAGCTGCGTGTGCTGTTTCTTGGAGATTTGCTAGCTGACATCTTGACAACTTGTCCAACGTTGATTCAGTGTTGGGAGTCCTTGAATTTCCATTTTGATTAATGGAGAACTGGAGGATTCTTATTTCTTGGATCTGATCCATGACCAATTGTGGAAATTGGGTGTTCCCATATGACTAAAGGACCATACCATTGAATGGTTCAGGAAGTATGAAAGCGCAGATGCCAAGCTTCTAGACTATTCTGGGAAGTTTGGAAAGCTTTCTTATGGAAGCAAAACTGGATTTTATCCCTTTTGACACTCTGTGTTGAATCAATACAGAGGTATAGGGAAAGAGCAACACAAATCCTATTGGGATCTGTGAATCTTTCCAGATCTGAAGGCAATATGATTCAGCTCATAACCCAAACAGAATTCTAAATGGATATGAATTAATATAGGAATACTGATGTATGGTTTGTTATAGTATCAACAGGTCGTTATCAATACAGGAGCTAATATCCTAGCCGCCGAAGATCCTACTTCAGGAGAGAATCAAGAACTAGTGGCGTCAAGGCGTCCACAGCTAGTTGTATTCTCATATTTCTGATATTTAGTGCATTGTTTGCAATATCACTTTCCTTGCGTTGGTCTGTTGAGAACAACAATTGTCAAATGTAATCAACATCCTACAATGATGATAGGCTTGAGATTTTTGTTCTTCTTGCTACTGTGAGGTGGAACTTTTGCCTTGCATTCACCACCACTTTCTTCAGCAAGGTTGAATATGATTTCTGTATGAATGTCCTTATCATTTTTAACATAGGTAAACGATGAGTTTGTTGCAGTAGGGGTCATAATGCTTTATCTTCACTGTTAGTGGTTCATTCTTTTCAAAACAAAGTCAAATGCGTAGCAAATGCAACAGAAGTTGTTTGATGTGACTCTGCAGAGTATATCTCTTCAGTAAAAGCCCCTGACTATACGAATAGTAATCCAACGTTCACAGAAGAGTTGAAGAGAGAATTATAGAGAGTGCTTCCCTGGACCTGGTGACTAAGGTTTAGTTCTGTACTCAACCGAAGAAGCTTCTAGAGTCCCATTACCTTGGGCCCATTCTTTGGGCCATTTCAGGAATCTATTGGGTACTTAATAGCTGTGAAAACGCTTGAAAAACGTCTTCGTCCTTCTCACTTTTCTGCAACCGTTTCTGCTCCAACCAGTTTGAGACAGTATTTTTCCTGACACCAGTGTCGCAAACTCGCTTCCCGTGCGCCATCAAGACATGCCACGGTAGATGGCCCTCATCCAAGTGGTAATATGTGTACAATAGCGAAGCCCAATCATGCTCCGACTTCGCTTTCTTTTCCATTCTGACTGTTGCAAGAAGCTCATCATGAGCGTATGGAACGCAGCCCTGAAAGTGGAACTTTTTGTCATCGGAGATTGCAACACCCCAATCAATCACCAATACCTTGATATCTTTTGTCATCTTGTCTGCAGTGGTAGGCACAATAATGTTGCTAGGACGAATGTAAAGATGATACACAGAATTTTTGTGTGCAGCGTCTAGAGTAGCATGCACATTCCTGATGACTGATGGTAGGAACTCCTTGTACCCTTCCGACTTCCAGTTGAAAGCGCTGGCAGGTTTACCAATCATCCCATTGAGAATCAGGCCATAAGTCTTGCTTTTGAAGCCATTCATTGCGATATCAAATTGTTTTCCTGCGCTGCATAAAGGGATGTTTGGCACTGTCAGCGGCGCAAGGTTTTTGCCTCCTCCTTCAACGAATGTAACGCCCTGTGCGAATTTGGTATCTTCAGAAAACACTCTGGTCCCTCCTGTCCGACAGTAGTCTTGCGAATTTTGTAAACGCTTCCAAATGCTCCCGAACCCAAAAACCTGTCAATGGACATCCCGATCCTTGCATTATTCTGATTTTCGCCTTCATGGATATATGCTTTGATGGTGGCGATGTCATGCTTTGCTTCGGACATTTTGTAACTAGCACTCAGAGCAAGTGCCAGCATCTCAAGGCCCTTTGTAGAAAGCAAATCAAATGCTTTGGTCTTGCGAAACAACACTGCAACATTTTCTGTTCCAACGTTTTGTAGCGATGCCTTTACAATTGACACTTTGGACAACGAAATGGCGACCCCATAGAGCTCACAATCCACACCAATGCTGAGAAAATTGAGGTCTCCCCGCAATCGCTTGGCAAAGTTTCCAATTATTTGGATGCCCGCCATTTTGATTTCTGTTTTGTCCTCGTTGAAAGTATTTCCACACCGCTTGACTTCAACTATACATTCAATCATGCTTGGCATGGCACAGAAAAGGTTCTCTCGAAATTTATGAACCAAGAAGTCCATTACGCGTTCCTTGTCATCTTCTCTTTCCCGTCGTACTCTCTGCTCCTTTGAAACATAAAGAAAACCGAGATCAACAATGTCAAGCACCCGGTAGATGATGGCATGAATTATTGGCTGAACAAATGCAGTCTCGCTCCATTTTCTAACCTTGAGCTTTTTGTCGCTTTTTCCGTCGGCTACAACGCTGCGATCGAGAAACTTGGAATTGAGAATATCGTTTGCTACTTTGGTTGCCAGGATTTTCAACTCAGCGCCCTTCTTTTCCTCGTTCGTATCGCCAGTAGCTTGCTCGTCCAAACATAATTGATCAAGAAGTCGCACTCCCATAATCTCCATTGAATTCAAGTATTCATTTACTTTATTCTTGGGCCAACCAGCCTTTTTCTTCAGGTCATTCAAAAAATCCTGCTCATTCTCCACCGTTTTGAAACCTGATTTTTCCGGGATTTTTCGAGGCACTCTTGGGTTACTGCTCTCCACGGAAGCCTCTTTCGTTGACTGCGGATCGGTTTGGGAGTTTGATTTGGATTTGGTTTTCGTTTCATTACCCCAACTGGCGTAGGGGCCGAGTGCATCTTGAAGGGATGTATGCTTTTCACCAATAAACTTTACAGTTGCCACGATGCCGTCCACCAATCTCATTCGATCCAATTCCAATCTCATCCGTTTTTCTTCCAATCTCATCCGTTTTTCTTGTTGAAGTCTCAGCAATAGCTCACCGTCTCCGTTCGAGGTGTCTTCTAGTCTGCGCTTTTGACCCGCCACACTACTTCTGGTGTTTTCTTCTAGACTCCGCTTTTGCCTTTCCTGGCTACAAGTACTTCTGCCTTCATCTGGATCTTGACTACTAGCTGATCAAGTTTCTTGCTCATGTTCTGCTTGTTTGGATTGTAGTTCTTCCTGCTCCGAGGCTACTTTTTTCATTTCTTTTTGCAATTTTTCAAGCTGTTCTGCAACATCCCGCACGACTTTCAAAAATGGATGGCTCATATTTTCATCTTCGTTGCTGAGGTTGACAAAGAGCGTCGACTCAAGGCACTCAGTAACACTAATTTCTAAGAATAAGTTATCCAAGAATTTCTCACTGGTAAGGAATGATTTTAAATCGTGTAACCGCTTCGTCCATTTTGCCAAAGTGGATGAGGGAGAGCACTCGCTATCGTGCGCATCGATTGTGACATCTGCAGTATCGTCCTCTTCTCTACGTGGATCGTGCGTGGCTGAAGTGGTTGGCTTTATTGAGTGTGCAAGACTGCCATCGGGGAGAGGAGATGCCATGGTGAATGCGTGCTCTCTTATCTTGAATGATACACTCTATGATGTGAATGGAATAAGTGACCAACAGAAGATAATAACACCAAAAGGTAGAGGTACCCAAATAAAGGCCACCGTGCTATTAGATACGCACGCATAGTCTGTACGCGGTAAAGTACAGAATCGGTGATGGACCACACACATCATCACAACTTTCTAGATTTCCTTTTAGGAACGACTATCGGCTTTCCTTTACTTTTATCACCCCCCTAGTAAGTCTATCGCTACATGACATATTTTACATTGTTTATCACGACCCAATAGCAATGAAAGCAAAAGCTATTCAATGATATGCATTCAAATGAACGAATTGTGAATACGAATACTGCAATATTTTTTCATATGTGCAAAGCCGATTTCGATCGTGTCAATGGTGCTACATCACCGGTTTCGACCATGTAAAACTGAGTTCCGTACCCTATACAGAGATGCGGAGGAACGATTGCCGTCGAACATGCCAAAACCAAGAGGTAGGCGAGTGGGAAGCTTGGCATACGTTGATGCCTCGCATGCAGCAAACAAGAAGACTTGTAGATCGCATACCGGCTATGCCATCTTCTTGAATAGGGCGCCTATTGTTTGGCACAGCCAGAGGCAGAACACAGTGGAGGCCAGCACTTTTGGGGCTGAATTCATTGCTCTGAAATCATGTATTGAAGCAATTACGCATTTACGCATTTACGCTACAAGTTGCGTATGTTTGGGATCCCACTGGATGAGGAACCAACACAGGTGTTAGTGGACAATGAAGCGGTTGTTAAAAACTCGTCACTGGTAGAATCTACGTTGAACAAAAAGCACAATTCAATTGCTTATCATTATGCACGTTGGAATGTGGCAGCTCGGGTGATTGCAGTTTCATGGATTGATGGTGCAATCAATATTGCAGATGCATTTACAAAGCGATTAACACAAATGAGGAGAGAAAACCTTTTTGGTTCTTGGGTTTATTGAACAACCTATGGATCACCTTGATCCTTAGCTTGAGGGGACCAAATAAAGGCCACCGTGCTATTAGATACGCACGCATAGTCTGTACGCGGTAAAGTACAGAATCGGTGATGGACCACACACATCATCACAACTTACCTTTACTTTTATCATCCTCCTAGTAAGTCTATCGCTACATGACATATTTTACATTTACCTTACGGGTATGAAAATTCAATGTACCGATGTTGGGAAACGGACGGGCGCAGCATTTAGCATACAATTCTTGCGAGTAAATATTGATTTTCCCGGCCGTCCCGTAGTTCTGTCTGCAACACAGGGAGGTTCTGCTGAATCCCGCCCGTACGTCGTACGCTTCAATCCTTGACTCATCAATCATGAAAGTTGAGGTAATGGTATATCCGCAAGCATAGCATCTTTCGAGCGCGCCGTCATAGAATCTTTCGATTCCAGCCAACTGCCCGCACATAGATTACTTGCTTTCCATTCTCTAAAACAACGTATTTGCGATACTCTGAAGCCATGTCAATCAATATCTGGACCATCATGCCAGTGATTTTCATGTAGATACAACCTTCTCCTTCCTTAGCTTCAGGCATATAAGTTTGAATGAAAGTGTTAGGCACATCCATCGTCATTATATCTCTACCTTTGTTTGCATCACTAACACAAGTAGTGGTAATTGCTTCTTGCAAAGCAGTCGGACTTGCAGTGTCCTGTCGCAATAACCATTCACGAGTTCCATTGCCTCAGTATACTAGGCCACCTTTAATTGTCTTTTCAAAATGCTTTTCCGCGAGCAACATCATCACTGATTGGGCCTTCTTTCGCTCAAACGCAGTCATGTCTTTAACAAATTCGGGAGTGAAACAATCTCTCAGGAGCATTTGTCTCAATTCCTTATCCACAGCATCCTTTCCATCATCACCAAACTTCTTCAGTCCTTGGTTGATGTAATACTGTTGAATGAAGTTCAGACCTTCATCAGTATCGAACTTGGCCTTGATCTGCATCATGCAACAAGCAAGCTTTCATCTCATTCCCAATCTGTTGGAAACATAGATTGTGCTGTGCTTCAAGGATAGCTTTACTGTCTTTAGTACCGCGACTTCCTTCTTTGGTACAAATACCAGATTCTAACTTGTTCTTCAACAGTTTCAATTCTCTTTCTCGATGCTTGCGTCTTGTCGCAACTTGATTCTTGTTCTTATTGGCAGAACTGCCCGCCACTCCTGCTCGAAGGCCATTCTCTTGGTTTCTTTGGAACTTGAGAAAGGTTCAGCCCTGACATTGTAGCTTGCGCATACGTTTGCCCAGATTGAGGGACTTTCGTTAAAATGCGCTGCTAGTCAGCCAAAACAGATCAATTACTGGACGAAATATAGACAAGGAAAACTTGTGACTATCAGATCTTTTCAGACTACAAAACTACACGTACGGAGGACAGACCACATACTTCCCAAAATAATGGTCCAGTCAAAAGTCGTCTGTTTGTCCATCAGATGATAGCCGTTGTTGAACGTCTGCACCCCAACGGCTAATGTATCCAAAGTATCTTATACAGGTATTGAGATTACCAATCTTGGCTACCATCTTCCCTCGCTAAGCTTCCCCACATTCTCAACGTTGTTAAGACTAAGCATTGCCATTGCCTGCGTTGAGATGGTCGGAATTTCATCCTGTTTGCATCCTTCACAACACAAAATCACTATAATTTTCAGGATACTGTTTTATCACACATCTTTTGGACATTTACAACTATTTCAGTACTTTTAGCACGACAAGCCTGGACAATCTTGTGCCTGCATTCTCAAGTAATCAAGGCTGTACACGCTACAGCTTTGAGTGGTAAGTACAAACGTTACATTCGACATTTTTGTCGTCAGCGCTGTCCCACTTCATTCAGTCATCGCCGTCACACCCGTCATTATGGTCTTGCCACCCGCCGTCGCCTTGACCCACGATCTCAAGATATCTTCAACTTGGTCCAACATATCATTCACTTTTTGGAGTCTCTCACCTTTCGTCGTTCCCGTCGAGAGGGAGATAATTGGAGAAGCAACAGAAGACATCAGAGAAATCACAATGATCAAAGCAATTGGCAGAGAACAAACAACGGTTGGAGAAACATGAACGACAACAAACCTAGTACTTCTCCTGCTACCACTTCCCGTGAAACACCCCATGATCAACATCAGCGTCGGCGTCCTGGCAATCCAAACTGGACCTTCTACCAAGATCCCCGCCAGCGAGGTGAAGATGATGCCTTCTGTTTTGATCCTCCCAGACCTCAATCGTGTTGCCACGAGTCTTCCAGACATCGTTCCAATCGCCATAACCCTTCCTCAAATCCAAGTGACAACATCTTCCGCCATTTTAATACATTTCCAAGAGCAGACAAAGGACAACACGTTGCCGCCGACCAAACATGCCACGAATCTACAGACCTACCGTTAGTGTCGGACTCCCGATCCCACGTTGCCATTCTATCTTCTCCCGCAGCCAAAGCCTTCTTTAAGAATGCGGATATTCCACAACAATTCAGCAAGGTCATCAACTGCTTTTGTGCTGCAATGAATCCAGATGAATTGAGATCAGATATGTCAGGTGATGAAAAGACAGCAAGGTACCCAATAATCTGGGATTCAGGTGCAACAACCTCAATCTCACCTTACAAGGACGACTTTGTGGGAAAACTTGAGCCAGCACCTCTTGGACTCAAGCTTTGTGGAATCGCTAGCCGCCTGAAAATTGAAGGGATTGGACATGTTGCATGGTCAGTGGTTGACACAACTGGCATGTTACGAACAATCAAGGTGCCTGCCCTATACGTACCTTCTGCCACAGCTCGATTGCTCAGTACTTCAAGTTTGCTCCAGACATACACCGATGAGTCCATCTCAATGAACGCTGATCATCTACAGTTGTCAGGATCAGACAAAACAAATCCAGTACATGTTGACCACGACCCTTCAACAAACTTGCCAACATCGCTTGCCTACTCCCATGGAACCACTCCTAACCGATTTGATGCATTCGCCAGCATCATCACGTCCACCTTGGAGTCAAACCACAACCTCAGTCCTGCAGAGAAAGAACTCCTAAGATGGCACCATCGGCTCGGCCATCTCAACTTCAGTCAGATCCAATTTCTCCGCCGCACAGGTGTATTGGCACATTCAGAGTCCGCTCCACGATTGCAAGCCGCAGCATCTCGGATCACAACATACCAACTTTGCCCAGCTTGCCAATTTGGAAAACAACGTCGTCGACCTTCTCCCGGAAAGACTTCTCAAGTCGTTCGTGATTGAGAGGGAATTTTGAAGAAAGAAAACCTGTTCCCAGGACAAAAGGTGTCAGTTGATCATTTTGAGTGTACCACAAGAGGACGATTGCTTCATACCTTTGGCAAAGAAGATCCCAAGACACAGTACACCGGAGGATGCATCGTCGTTGACCACACAACAGGTTATGTCTTCGTCGAGCACCAAGTTCATCTGAACACCCAAGAGACACTGAGTGCAAAGATATCTGTGGAAGAACAACTTCGAGATTTTGGAGTAGTTGTACTCGAATATCTAAGACAATGGAAGGCCCTTCACATCGCAAGAGTACAATGATCACTTACACAAGTTCTCACAAATTCACTCATTTGCTGGCGTCGGAGCTCATCATCACAATGGAATCGCCAAACGATCAATCCAAACCATCATGTCCATCGCTCAAACAATGATGATGCATCAAGCCATCCATTGGCCTGATGTCGCAACCACCACACTCTGGCCCCTCGCAGTGGATCATGCCGTCTTCCTCTACAACCACATGCCCAACCAATCATCTGGTCTCTCACCACACGATCTGCTTACCAAAACCCGTTGGAAACAACCACAACTTGCCGATGTTCAAGTTTGGGGACGCCCAGTGTATGTCCTGGACAAACAGATGCAAGATGGAAAGAAACTTCCTTGGTAGAAGCCTCGATCCACCCGCCAGATCTACGTTGGAATGAGCAAGAGACATGCATCGTCAGTCCCACTTTGTTTGAATCCCGACCTACCTGATTTTGGTTCAGAAGCCTGGTCCAAACTCTTTGGAGACTCCGTCTACTAATATGTTCTGGATGATCCTGAGGACCCATTGCATCCACCTGATCCCACCGACGATCCTCCTCCACCTTCAACTGCAAGAGTCCGAGAACAAACAGAAGTTCACAACCCACCCACTCCATTGGACGTTGTTCTGCCACCAACCAAGCCCCAAGCCGATTCCTCTGGAGCCACCATACCTCCAATCCAGAGGGAGACAGTCATCGAGAATCCGCCAGCTGTTCCTCCCGTTCAGCCGCCTCCTTCTCAGAGGGAGAATGTGACCCCTACTCCTACAAATCCGCCAAAGCCTTCATCTCCGCCGCAGCCAACGCCTCCCCCGGCTCGCAAACCGCAACCCACACCAACTTCCAAACCTGCACCCCTGCCATCAGCCACACGCACATCTCGCCGATCCAACAAAGCTCAACCTCCAAAACGCTTTGGATACGATGGACATGGACCCGCAGGATACAACGCACCTCTAAAATCGCAAAGTCCAGAAACCAACAACTTCTACACTTACTTTTCGGCTTACTTCAACTCTTCGAACATTGAAGTGGAACATTCTCACGACTGCAGCTTCGTTCCAAGCTCGTACAAGGCAAGAGCCACCAAGGACCCAGACGTTTTCACTTACAACGAAGCGGTCAACGGTCCCAACAGCGAAAAATGGACTGCAGCCGCAAAGAAAGAAATCGAAGAACTTGAAGGAAAGCTCACCTGGATTGAAGTCCCAATGTCAAAAGCGAAGACCAAGATCATTCCTGGAACTTGGGTCTTTCGTGTCAAGAGAAATCCAAGCGGAGAAATGACCAAATTCAAGGCAAGATATTGCGTGTGAGAGGAGACCTGGAAGAAATGGATGTTGACAAAAACAAGTTTGCACCTACCGTTGCATGGAGTACTGTCCGTCTGTTTCTTGTCCTTTGCTTGATCCTTTGATGGGCCACCGTCTCGGTTGACTTCAGCGATGCATTTGTGCAATCCAAACTGGACAAACCAAAATGGGTACACTTACCTCGAGGATTTGTCTCTCCAAAGGGCAAAGGAACATGCCTTCAACTCAACAAGTCACTATATGGGACCAAAGCTGCTCCCGCGCTATGGAATAAGACCGCCATGGAAGGATTCACCAAGTGTGGATTCAAACAATCCGATTTTGATCCATGTCTTCTTTACAAGAAAGGCATGATGGTGGTTCTGTATGTCGATGATGCTGGAATCGGTGCCAAAGATCCAGCAGACATTGACAAGCTCATTGAGGAACTCAGAGAAATCCAATTTGAACTAAAGAAAGAAGGCGATTTCAATGAGTTTCTTGGCATAAAATTTGACAAACGCAAAGATGGTTCAGTCGAACTTACCCAGACTGGTTTGATTGACAAAGTTTTGTAAGCGGCCGGAATGACCGACTGCAATCCCAATGGAATCCCCGCTACTGGTCCCCTTGGCAAAGATCCTGATGGTGAACCTATGAACAAAGAATGGAACTATCGATCGATCGTTGGAATGTTAATGTACCTCTCAACAAACACATGACCAGACATTACCTTTGCTGTCAGCCAAGTGGCACGATTCTCCTCTGAACCAAAGCAATCTCATGCAACCGCTGTGAAAACAATTCTTCGTTACCTGAAACGCACTCGCACAAAAGGCATGATCATCAAACCTACCGGAAAACTGAACCTTGATTTGTTTGTCGATGCCGACTTCTGTGGACTCTACAACACCGAACCTCACACTGATCCAAACTCCGTTTGATCACGCACCGGGTTTATTGTAAAGTTGAGCAATTGCCCACTGATTTGGCGCTCCCAGCTACAAACATCCATCACTTGCTCCACGCTCGAGGCCAAATACAATGCTCTCTCTTCTGCTCTAAAGACCTTAATTCCATTGAAGCGTCTTCTCATTGAAGCCACCGACCACGTTGAACTTGACAACGGCATCCGCGCCACCATTTGGGCCTCAGCATTTGAAGACAACCAAGGAGCATATTTTCTGGCCACTAATCAAAGAATCACATCTCGCACCCGCTGGTATCTCAACAAGTGGCACTGGTTCTGGGAACACGTCACCGAGGACGGTGTTGGCCCAGAAACTGTCGCCATCCACGAGCTGGTACCATCGCTCCAAGATGCTGATTACTTCACAAAGGCACAGTCTTGTGAACCTTTTGAGAGCAATTGCTTTTGAGTGCAAGGGTGGTAACACCTTTGAACAACCACCCTAACCCTTGTACATTTGCATTGAGCAGAGAGACGTAGACAACTCCGGTTGTTGAACTCGCCTGCTCACCAGTGAGATGCAACATCTTTCAGATCTATTTGTTTTGCAAATTTCAGTGATGACGTTTTGTGTTGGATTCCGGATGAGAGGGAAAGTCGAAAGTCGTCTGTTTGTCCATCAGATGATAGCCGTTGTTGAACGTCTGCACCCCAACGGCTAACATATCCAAAGTATCTTATACAGGTATCAAGATTACCAATCTTGGCTACCATCTTCCCTTGCTAAGCTTTGCCACATTCTCAACGTTGTTAAGACTAAGCATTGCCATTGCCTGCGTTGAGATGGTCGGAATTTCATCCTGTTTGCATCCTTCACAACACAAAATCACTATAATTTTCAGGATACTGTTTTATCACACATCTTTTGGACATTTACAACTATTTCAGTACTTGAAGCACGACAAGCCTGGACAATCTTGTGCCTGCATTCTCAAGTAATCAAGGCTGTATACGCTGCAGCTTTGAGTGGTAAGTACAAACGTTACATTCGACATTTTTGTTGTCAGCGCTGTCCCACTTCATTCAGTCATCGCCGTCACACCCGTCATTATGGTCTTGCCACCCGCCGTCGCCTTGACCCACGATCTCAAGATATCTTCGACTTGGTCCAACATATCATTCACTTTTCGGAGTCTCTCATGTTTTGTCTTTCCCGTCAAGAGGGAGATAATTGGAGAAGCAACTTTTGGTTCCTTCCCAAGCAACTCAAGATCACTTGCACATTTCAAACAAACATAATGATAAACAACAGAATTGCTTTTCTTTTTCAAGACAGATTCCGGGCGACTTGCGTTCATCACAACAGAGTTGTTATCAATTGGCACGCCCATCATTTGCAATTTGTATACTAGACCTTCAACCAATTCAACACCAGTCTTCAATGCAGCAAATTCACTTCCAAAAGAGCTTCTTCCAAGATCACCTGTTCCGGATTGACGTGTAACAAGATTGGAAGCATGTGAGGCATCAACAAACATCATAATCTTTACCGCTCGTCCAAGGGCTTCTGGCATATCAGGGGGCAGTACTTCTTTTGCCCATGGATAGAATTCATGCCATTCAGATTTTGGTATGGCGGTCAGAGCCACATATGCGGAATCCATGACAATCTCGCGGCTCTGATGTGTTTCAAGATAACCAAAAAGGTGTAATACCGCATGAAAGTGTCCAACACAAGGCATGGCATTGTACAAAGACATCATTGAGACTTCAGCACAAACGTCCATTCTTCCAAGCTCAACCAACCACCGTAATATTCCAATCAGTTGCATATACAGTGTGTGTGTCTCTGCGTCAACAAAATCAGTGTTGTCAAGCTCAGGTTTATAACCAGAAGGTAAGGCAGCAGACACGTTTCTTTTCAAATTCAAGTTGTATTTTTGATGTGAGATTTGAGACTTAACAACACGTAACGCTTCAAGCAAATAGTTAGTCGAACCAATCGACCAGCATTTTCGAGAATCACTTGGGTCAACAAAACGTTTTGAAATTGTTGCACCAAGGAACGTTGTAGGCTCTGCAATTGAATCAGGCTTGAGCATGTAATGCGTTCCAAGCTTCTCCAATATAGCACGAGGTTTTTCAGAAACAGCCATAAGGTCATTGGTGTTTAAAAATATATTCGTAATATTTTTTGCCATTTGACTTCAAAGCGGGTTTTCCCCAAACATCCATATCACCACGCACTGTTCAAACTCCATTTCGTCTCTCAGAGCTTAGAAAGCGTAGATCTCCATGAGAACATGGAAGATTTTAATCCATAGAGTGCTTTCTCCACAACAGCAGTGCGACCCTCAAGGTCTCCAAACTCGGGTCCAAGTACTGTGTAAATCTTCTCAGCACAAGGCGCGTTCAAATACGCTCCAGCAATGTCAGCAGACAAAATATCCAAACCATTTAACAAAGCAAGCAAAAATCCAATACGAATACTCTCACAAGTGACAACACTGGCATACGTTACCAAAAGAGGAGGATCAGTTTGGTCCCCTTGAGCACATATCCGGGCCTTTTGTGTGAGGTCCATCTTAACATCAAAGACAGTCATCAAGTCAATACAAGTATATCCAGGGGGAACAGGTTCATCTGGTCCCAAGATTCTTAAGGCAGGCAACACAGTTACCAGTGTTGGCATCAATCTTGTAGGCACTTCTCACGCCTTTTGGACCAGTACCAGGCAATTCTAAACCAAATTTCTCAGTCTTGCAAGTTAAGGCTCTCCTTTTCACAGCCTTTAGAATTCTATCACGCTTCTTCAAAGTATAAGGAACCCACCAAGAGAAAGCAGGCTCAGATACAAGCTCATTAGCAACAGCATATTTGGCCACCTGAATTTGATAGGCCTCCTTTGCAGTTTTCAAATCAATCCATTCTGTCTCATCACCATGAATTTGAGCACACAGATACCACCCTTTTGTAGTTCTTTGAGGAACTTTCTTATTCTTTACCATGACAAAACCATCATCAGCATGGACTCGTGTGCCCTCCGTCCTGTGATCAATAAATTCTTTCACATGGAGGATACTATTACCGTCATCATCAACTTTCATCATCATTGCTTCAATAACCTTGTTTGCACGATAGGATTCAGTTTCACCGTCATGCCATTCAATTTCATAAATAGAAGTGTCCAAGACAGGCTTCTCACAATACGAACCAACCATCAAGCCATCTGCTCTTCTTTTTCTTCCACGAACAACTCCAAATTTGTCAATACCATTTTCATTCTTCCGGATCTTAACACCAACGTATTTGTCAAATTCCACCTGGTCATCTTCTTCAGATGGGGCTTCCTCAAAAAGCTCTTCATGCTGCAACATTTCATCATCTTCATATCGTTCAAAGTGGGGAGTGTTAGCGTTCTTGTGCAGAGGTCTGATGTACTTTTCATCAGCTTTGTAGGCACCCAAAGGATCCTGTAAATCATCAATCTTGATGGGGTCAGAGTTTTTCAAACAGTTATGCAAGTCTTCTGTAAAACGCTTTTTCAGGTATTTGATACCTGTACTATCCCGCTCTTCTCTAGAGAGAGGAATCACACTTGAACGCTGTAAAACTTTTCCACAAGAAGTGGCACATGCAAAGCACAGAGATCTGCCAATGTTAAAACCGGGTTTAAGCCAACGACACAATTGCTTATTCTCTTGACTGCAGTGTGTTGGGGACAAAGCCCAACACCAATCATAGATACCAAAATCAGCCAGATGCGAGATATCTTTCGTATTACCGGAGATCCAACCGGCACCACAGTCATCACCTTGTCAAGAGTGACCAAGAACCATGTGACTTCTTAATTCCAAACAATAGATAAAGACGCGATCCCAAAACGCTTTTGGGATCCCTCTTCTTGTCATAAAACGAACATACATTTTTGTTGCTTCACGAATAGAATCTTCAGCAAGGTTTTGATCAGGATTGTAAGGCTCGCTAGGATGTATTGGAACCTGGGCCTTATTTGCGACTTTTTGAAATTCTCCAGCAGTCAACGACTGAGCATCATCAGGTCAGAGAACTCTTGGAAAGGCAATATCACAAAATAGTTCCTTGAGCAAGTTGCTCACTTCAGATTCTTTCTTCAAAGCATAGCCACGGGCCCATTGACAGGCAGCAGCATAGAAACACAGGGGCCTTGTTTGATATCGGCCCAATTTGGAATTGAGTGGGGCAAAATCGTCTTGAGTCTTCGACTTTAGTCCAGTCCCGCAAAGCACGCTGGGTTGTTTTCTTGAGAGTAAGACGGGCTGATTCGCCATCTTCGCGCAAGTTGTTCAGGTTTGACCAAATAGCTCTTACCATTGGTTTTAACACCATTGATAGTCGCCTCAACTCTGTCCCCTAAAGCGATAGGAAGAGCGAGTGGGCAAATATAGCGGTAGTTGGGATCAGAGCGGTCAACAGAATAGATTCGTTGAGTGGCTAGGTCCCCTTGATATTCACCTCATAAATTTTGTTCGATGCAAGAGAATTCAGGATCATAAGGTTCCCAAGGGACGGAACTGGTCATTTCCACCGAAACATATTCATCAAGTTCAGACAGCGCAGTTTTGCGACAAGCAAAGAAGCTAATAGGCTTCAGGAAGTCCATCAAGATATGTAACCCCAAGTTTTCATCAATAAGTGAATGCGAATATTGATTGCGATCTTTGCGCTTTAGACATTGGAGGGGCACATTGTTCACAATTATACCAAAATCTTGAAGTTGATCTACACAAAGGAGATTACTTTTCATGGTTGGGAGGTACAATGCTTGATAAAAAATCAAGATATACGTTTCAAGGGACAAAGGACAATCATAAGCAACTGCAACTTTTGCAACTTTAACATTAGGCACACTGCCAAGCAAAGGATCAAAGCCTTTAACTGTCAAGGTATGAGGATAGGTTGCAAGAACCAAACAATTTTCGCCAAAAGCATAAGTATTGGCGTGTGGGTCAAGCTCACATTGGGGCAAGGAGTAGGAAAGGGACATTAAAACACGAACACAAGAGGAAAGGGAACAGGCAACACAAATCTGATGGTCGGTCTCATGTCAGCGACGGCCATGTCAAACTCCGCTACCAACATTGCCAGAAGAGGGTGCTGGAGCTGGTGTAGGTGCGGGTTCTTCATTTTGTTATCGGTCACAATTTTGTTTACGCAAAGTGTTCAATTCCGCAATGTCACGTTCACTCATAACACGACTTTTAGCACGTTCACGGGCTTGAAGGACAACACAGCAATCACGATTAGAGAAACAGCTCCAAGTGTCTTGGGAGTATCCACTGTTGTTAAGGATGGTTGTGCCATCATCGGACCATACAGTACCATCGTGGTCTTGACTACCACCTCGTCCGCGACCTCTGCCACGTCCATGTTGATTACAATTACGATTACGATTACGACCACCATTATCACGATCACGACCACGGCCATGTCCGCGATTAGAGTTTCGTCCGCCACCATCAACCGCAGCTAAGGCTCTTGTGCCGCTGATATCTTCATTCTGCAAAGTGTTGATAGCGTTGCACAGATTTTGCATACACGCTTGACTTCCGCAATCAAGTGTCTTACAGGCGTCCAAGCCTGCGCCCTGCGGACCTTCTTTGATCATGCTCAAGTAATTTTTCAAGTCTTCAAAAGCACCAACAACCCGTGCCGCAAATTTTTCAAAACTAAAATTTTTCTTTCCATTGTAGTGGGTTGTATTCAAGACACGGTAGGCAGAGTTGCGCCTCTTATTGAGTTGGCCCTCACCCTGATAGTGGGCAACCAGATCAAGATACGGTTGCCTTCCATTTTCTGTAGTCTTGTATCCTTTGATAACAGGCCAAGCATCAGTTCCATGGCAGACCAAATATAACATATTCCATACAGCTTTATTATTAGCGACAAACTGGTCCTCTTGATGTAAGCTTTGGCGAATTGCCTCATCCTCCACAGATGGCATAAGGAAACCAGGATCAGCTGTCGGATTGTCGTCCGGATTTTGATGCTCACGGACTACATATGTTAACAAGGTGCCACCTTTTCCACGATTGCGTTTCAACCACTGTTCCAAGCTCTCCATCAGTTCGACCATATTTTTATTGTCAAATTTGGGAGGCATAACCTCTGAAATATCTTCAAAATCGTTCGACTTGTTCTTCAAGTGGGAATAATAGCGATTGATTTTGGCCAAATTCGCTTGTGTCCCAAAAGCTGGATCATGTTGGCGATCCACCATATAAATA
This sequence comes from Cylindrotheca closterium, assembly GCA_933822405.4. NCBI lineage: Eukaryota > Bacillariophyta > Bacillariophyceae > Bacillariales > Bacillariaceae > Cylindrotheca > Cylindrotheca closterium. The sequence goes on along the minus strand of CAKOGP040000635.1, from coordinate 26,006 downwards.
AATCGGCAATAGTCGCAAAGGTTGTAGAGCATGATTTTCTGGGCTTGGTTGATTGAAAACGTAGTGTCAGGATCATTTCCTGGATCAATCACAATGCGATTGATTTGTTTCACCAAGGAATCAATATTGTCGCGCGTCGAGCGGGCAAAGAAAGCAGGGGAACTGAAGCCCTGTTCAATAACAATCTCTTGTGCCTCATCCTGAGAGAAATTGAGAACATCTTGAATGTAGTTTTTCCATGCCATTCTCGTAGCGGCCATTGTTCAGTGTCTTTCGTGTTTTTGTAAAAATAACACGGCACAAATTTCAATATTTTTGTTTTGCCAGTTGTTTTCAGTTTCTGATCGGAGTCGTATAAGTGTGAGATCTTAATTAAAACTATCGCACTACAAATAATTATATATGGAGTATCGAGCAAGATATCCTGGGTACGTCTACCCCTGTGGCAAATTACTCGCAACCAAACGGTTTAAACCGTAACAAGTGGCCGTCTTCAGTCAACGCTCGAGACTGAAATTTAGCGACGTGAAAACCACGGATCCTTTGACAATGGGCGATCCAACCTTTGCAGGTCAACCACAAACTTTGGAGACCAGATATTATTTCAAAAAGCCTTCTCAAGCTTTAGCTCACAACAAAGAGCTTTCTGGGTCTGATAAACCGTTAAAATGCGCTGCTAGTCAGCCAAAACAGATCAATTACTGGACAAAATATAGACAAGGAAAACTTGTGACTAACAGATCCTTTCAGACTACAAAACTAGGCGTCCGGAGGACAGACCACGTACTTGATAATGTACCATTGGCGCCAATTAATGCAGAGCTTGCGGCGCTATCCAAAAACGGTCGGCTCGAGCTGAAGTTGCTGCGATGCAAAAGTCCATTGGCACATGCCATTCAGAAGGTGGCGTCACACTACTGGATCGTCCACATACCGATGACCCAGATCGCCCACCGGATATCAGCATTGGAAGCTTGAGTACGGAACAGTTGATGGAACATATGTTGGAACATGAGTTATGTGGTGAGATTGATCTAGACGAAGTGATGGCTTCTGCAGCCTATGCCAGACCAACGCAAGGTGTTGCAGCGGCTCACTTGTCCAAAATTTGGAAAATCGATCTGCCTACTGCCGAGAGAACGTTGAATGCCACTACCCAGTTACTACACCAATCGGAGGACCCCTCAATGGCGCGTAACTTTGGGACCAACAACCGGATGCTTCGATACAGACGACTCACCCAATACTTCTTCATGGATACGTTTTTTGCCACGAAGAAAGGAGGGAAGTCTGCTCGAGGAAATACTTGTTGCCAACTCTTTGTCACTGACAAAGGATTTGTATATGTGGTACCTATGCGTACCAAGAAAGATGTCACCCTGGCCGTCAAGCAATTTGCAAAAGAGATTGGAGTCCCCGATGCAATTGTCTGTGACGCGGCAGGTGAGCAGACGTCTATTGAACTCAGAAGATTCCTAAATAGCATTGGGACCACTATCCGGGTCCTCGAACAAGGAACCCCGTGGGCCAATCGAGCTGAACTGTATGTAGGATTAATGAAAGAGGCAGTCCGTCGTGACATGAGGGACTCCAACTGCCCCTTCGTCTTCTGGGATTATTGTGTTGAGCGAAGAGCTCGTGTCAACAACTTGACTGCAAAAGATTCGTTTCAATTGCGCGGTCAAACCCCCCAAACCGAAGTAACCGGAGATCCAGGCGACATTTCGAATTTGTGTCGTTTTGGCTGGTACGAGTGGTGCTATGCCATGAATAAGAACATTGCTTTTCCACACAACAAGGAAATCCTTGGGAGAGTTCTTGGCCCAGCAACCGGTATGGGGAATGAGATGTGTCAGTGGGTATTGCAAGGCAACGGAACAGTCATCTCCCGTTGCACCGTCCGCCCACTGAAGACTGAAGAAATCCATTCGCCTGAACAAGAACGAAAGAGACAACTCTATGATAGCTTGAGTTTGGATTGGAAAACGTTGGCAAGGTTGCTCTTATTCATCGTGCAATCTATGGCGGCAAAACTGCTGGACGTGATTTCAGAAATCATCTACGTGCTTGTATGCGACACCTGGGATTCGAGTCTTGCCCGGCCGACCCGGATGTTTGGATGAGGCCTGCTATTAAAGCCGATGGACAAGAATATTGGGAATACATACTGTTGTACACCGATGACTGCCTCTGTGTATCTGAACATCCAGAACGAACGCTAAGAAACCAAGTTGGGAAGTATTTTCTGTTGAAAGATAAGAGCATTGGTCCACCAAAGATCTATCTTGGCGGTAATGTGCGACAGGTGACGCTTGATCACGGTGCCAAAGCTTGGGCATTTGGATCATCATCTTACGTACAACAAGCCGTCAAGAATGTTGAGAAGTACCTGAATGATTGTCACACTGCTGGTGACAAGAGATTCAAAATACCTGCAAGCGCGAGGACACCAATGCGGACTAGTTATCGAGCCGAGTTGGACACGAGTCCGGAGCTGGAGCCAAAAGATTCTTCGTACTACATGTCCTTGATTGGCGTTTTGAGATCGATCGTGGAACTCGGTCGAGTTGACATCTGCTTGGAATGCAGTATTTAATCGTCACAGCTGGCGATGCCGCGATTTGGTCATCTTGAACAGGTCTTGAATATATTCGGTTACTTAAAGAAGCACCACAATGCTGAGTTGGTGTTTGACCCCAATTATCCTGAGATTGACAAAGCTGCTTTTGCCAGAAAGGATTGGTCAACGAGCGAGTTTGGTCACTTGGAAGGCAAAGAAATGTTGCCCCCAAAAGCACCGAAGCCCAGAGGTCGCGGCTTTATCACGCGAGCAAAAGTGGATGCAGATCATGCAGCCAATATTGTGACACGTCGATCGAGGTCGGGATTCTGTGTCTATATTAACTGTGCGCCTGTCTATTGGTTCTCTAAGAAACAAACCTCTGTTGAGACAAGTAGTTTTGGAAGTGAGTTCTGTGCAATGAAGCTATGTTGCGAGTACCTAAGAGGCTTGAGATACAAGTTGCGGATGATGGGTATACCAGTTGAAGGTCCTGTTTTCATCTATGGAGACAACCAGTCAGTCTTGGCGAACACTACCATTCCGGAATCTCAATTGAAGAAAAAGTCGCAAAGCATCGCATATCACTTCATCCGTGAGGGAGTTGCCAGAGATGAGTGGAGAACTGCGTACGTTAACACTCATGACAATGAATCTGATCTGTTCACAAAGTTGCTGCCTTCTGGTCCGAAGCGGGAAGGCTTTGTACGCCGATTCCTGCATCATATCTTCAGAAGTAAAGGCTGAGAGTCAATGCCAAAGACTGAGAGCCAACGTGAAAGTCAATGTCAAAGACTGAGCGGCACTGTGACATTTTGCATTCTTGAGTGGATTGATCGATGGAAGACCCCCCATTTTTCTTTTTATACTGGACGAGGAGTAGAATGCCCCATATCGAACCTACCAGAAGAGATGGTACTACCAATTGTTACATGTCAGTGGCTGAATAACACCTGCTCTACCCCGTCGTTTGTTGATATCCAAAATGGATTAAGCAATGCAAGTCGTCCGCCTTCAAGGTAATGCGAACAACTTGAGAGGAGTGTTTTGATGTCAGGCATGTCGTAGATGTCACATGATGAGTCAGAGACACAAGCAGATGTCCAGCTTGTTCTCTATCATGCACGGCCAATAAGTAATGTATATATTGGCGAGGAACGGGTTCGACACGCGAACACGTTCACGATCCGTTTGGATAAACATGCAATTATCCACATCACAATTAAAAAGAATCCGACAACGATTCACAACAACAACGTAATACGATAGTGACTGTTACCATCTTCACCTTACACACGTATTCAATTCATTACTGGATGAAATATAGACAAGGAATACTTGTGACTATCAGATCTTTTCAGACTACAAAACTACACGTACGGAGGAAAGACCACGGACTTCCCAAAATAATGCTTTTGCTACTTGAGGCGTTTCAGGCTCAAATACAATCTCTTCTTGTAGATCCTCCAGATCAGTAACGAGGCTCCCAATATCATCGGTTCCTCTATTGACATTTCCTTGATGGTGATCCAAATTGGCCACAATAGGTTCTTCCTCTTCATTGCCTTAATCACCTGAATTGTTGTCTGATTCATAGTCATCATCTCCTTGGAATCTGACAGTGAGTTCTGGCATATCATCAACATCATTGTCTGCATCTGCCAAGAGCTCTTCTCTTTCGGAGTTGTCGGTATCATCGAATTGTCCATGTAGGTTGAAATCACGTTCATCTTCATCTTCAGGTTCATAGTCCTAATCCGATCTGGTCTCATCAAGAACTGTCTTATCACCGAAGAAGCGATCAATCATGCCGAAGCAATCTTTGGACCTGACGCCTCTACATTGAAAGGCAAGTCAACAAGACCAACTCCGAAGAAGACGTACGACGAATTCTTCAGTCCACCAGAGGAATTATATCAGCACAATCGATCTATTACCGTCTGTATTGATCACATGGAGATCGAGAATGCTACGTTTCTCACCTGCATTGATACCACTGTGCGTTATCGCTCATGTATTCCCGTGCAGAACCTGAAGACTGACCCTGTATTTGAAGCATTGGATAAGATATTCCGCCGCTACAACAAGGCAGGCTTTCAAGTCAAGATCATCAAGTGTGATCGGGCGTTCATTCCTCTCACGGATGATATGCTAGACGATATGGGTGTTACTATTGACCCGACTGCAGCTGGAGACCACGAGCCTACCGCTGAGCGAAACAATAGGACGCTGAAAGAAAGAGTCAGAGTAGCTCTTGCACGATTACCCTACAAAGTGGTCCCAAAAGTGATCACTGAATGTCTTGGACGTCGAGCCGCCGAGCTATTGAATGTCTTTCCCCAGAAAGACAGTATCTCATCACATTTCAGTCCGCAGCAACTCATTGATAATGTCAATATCAACTACAAGAGTGACATGGTTGCTGAACTTGGACAATATATTCATGCAATTGGGACGGATTCCAACAATTCGATGGAACCCTGAAGTATCAAAGCAATTTACCTTGAACCTTCAAAGGGACAATGTACTGGGCACCGAGTGCTCAACCTCAATACTAAGAAGATGATTTCCCGACCCAAGGTTGTTGTACTACCCGTTACTGACCAACTAATCCAGCGTGTTGAAGCTTGGGCTGCTGCCGAAGGTGTTACTTCCATGAAGTTCTTTGATAAGAAGAGAGATTTGGAGACATTTCAAGATTGCGATCAAATCGCAGGAGTGGATGACACGGAGCAAGGTTACTTAGAAGACTCCTTTGATCAGGACTATGAACCTGAAGATGAAGATGAACGTGATTTCAACCTACATGGACAATTTGATGATACCGATGACTCCGAAAGAGAAGAGCTCTTGGCAGATGCAGACAATGATGTTGATGATATGCCAGAACTCACTGTCAGATTCTAAGGAGATGATGACTATGAATCAGACAACAATTCAGGTGATTAAGGCAATGAAGAGGAAGAACCTATTGTGGCCAATTTGGATCACCATCAAGAAAATGTTGATAGAGGAACCGATGATATTGGGGGCATTGTTACTGATCTGGAGGACCTATAAGAACCGCCAGAAGAAGAGATTGTATTTGAGCCTGAAACGCCTCAAGTAGCAAAAGTTACTCGATCTGGGCAAACGTATGCGCAAGCTGCAATGTCAGGGCTGAACCTTTCTCAAGTTCCAAAGAAACCAAGAGAATGACCTTTGAGCAGGAGTGGCAGTTCTGCCAATAAGAACAAGAATCAAGTTGCGACAAGACACAAGCATTGAGAGAGAGAATTGCCAGAGAGAATTGAAACTGTTGAAGAACAAGTTAAAATCTGGTATTTGTACCAAAGAAGGAAGTTGCAGTACTAAAGACAGTAAAGCTTTCCTTGAAGCACAGCACAATCTATGTTTCCAACAGATTGGGAATGAGATGAAAGTCGATTATGAAGAGCACAATGCTTTTCTGATCACTTGTTGCATGATGCAGATCAAGGCCAAGTTTGATACTGACAAAGGTCTGAACTTCATCCAACAGTATTACACCAATCAAGGACGGAAGAAGCTTGGTGATGATGGAAAGGATGCTGTGGATAAGGAATTGAGACAAATGCTCATGAGAGATTTTTTCACTCCCAAATTTGTGAAAGACATGACCGCGTCTGAGCAAAGAAGGCCCAATCAGCGATGATGTTACTTGCAGAGAAGCAATTTGAGAAGACAATTAAAGGTTGCATAGTATACCAAGAATGGTTATTGCGAGAGGACACTGCAAGTCCAACTGCTTTGCAAGAAGCAATCACCACTACTTGTGTTATTGATGCACACAAAGGTAGAGATATAATGACGCTGGCCATGCCTAACGCTTTCATTCAAACTTATATGCCTGATGCTAAGGAAGGAGAAGATCGTGTCTACATGAAGATCACTGGCATGATGGTCCAGATATTGATTGACATGGCCCCAGAGTATCGCGAATACGTTGTTTTAGAGAATGGAAAGCGAGTAATCTATGTGCGGGTACTACGTGCTATATATGGGATGTTACAATCGAGCCTCCTATTCTATAATCAGTTTCAAAATGATTTGGAGGCAAAGGGATTTGTTTTCAATCCGCATGACCCGTGTGTTGCTAACAAAGTTGTTAATGAAAAACAGCAAACTATCAGACTTCATGTTGACGACCTTATGTCAAGTCACATGGATCCGAAAGTAAATGACGAATTTGCTGAGTGGTTGAACATGAGATATGGTTCAATCCAGGCATGTAAAATCGTCAGAGGAAAGATACACAGATATCTTGGAATGACTTTGGATTTCTCGGTGAAAGGAAAACTCAAGATCCGCATGGACGACTATGTCAAGAACATGTAGGAAGATTTTCCTATCAAGTTCAACAAGGATTCAAAGCAGGAAACACCAGCTGGTAACGATTTACTGGAAGCTGGTAAAGGGAAGTTACTCAGTGCTGAGTACCGTCAGATCTTTCATACTACTGTTGCAAGGGGACTTTATGTCTCTAAGAGAGCTCGTTTGGATATCCATCCAACGATTACTATTCTTGCCTCGAGAGTTCGAGAACCTACAGAGTCTGATTGGAAGAAGTGTGTTCGCATGATGCGATATTTGTTTTGTACATTGTTGTATCACCTGACACTTTCCGCAGAATCACTACGAGTCATGAAATGGATGATCGACGCATCATTTGCGGTGCATCCAGATTTCAAGAGCCATACTGGCGGCACTCTGTCCTTTGGAGGAGGTGCAGCTCAAGTGATGTTGAAGAAGCAAAAGCTAAACAGCAGAAGCAGTACGGAAGCGGAACTGATTGCTGTTGACGATGTTGTCACGATGATACTATGGATGAAGTTGTTCATGGAGTGGCAAGGGTATCCGATCGAGAAAAATATCTTGTATCAGGATAACAAAAGCGCGATTCTACTGGAAGAGAAGCCGAGCTATCAATATTCGTTATTTCTTTATCACAGATCAAGTTGAGAAAGGAAATATTAAGATCGAATACTGTCCAACTGACGATATGATTGCGGATATCATGACTAAGCCATTGCAAGGTGAGAAGTTTCGCAAGTTCAGGGATCTGATTCTTGGTCCACAAGACTAGGTCAGACAAGTATGCATATGTTCAAAATGAAAATACAAAACAAAAATAAACAGTGAATGAGAGCATGTCCCATTGCTGCCAATGGTGATTGTCACAATGGCAGGAGTGTGTTGGGATATGACGAAATATGAAAAAAGAAGCTATTCAAGTACGAAGTTTTTGACAAGTACAATCGGACTTTGATCGACGCAAGTATGCTGGACGCGAGTCTGTCGGACAATCTACATCCACACAAAAAGGGAATGACCCTATACAAGTGAGCTATCGATGTTGTGTACAATGCAGTAGGGAATAATGCAAGGTGTCCCAAAGTACTGCAAGTTCTGTAAACAAGGGATTTCCAAGGGACAATTGTTGAACTTACTTTTGTGATTGAATCATCAATTCAAGCCAAACATTAATCAAATAGGAACAATTTCACTCAAAGTATTCCTAGACACAGGAGAACTATTGTTGTGAAAGTGTTGTACAGTCGATTACAAATTTAGATTGCAGAGAGTTTGTTCTGAGCGCTAAAGGCACTCACGATAGAGCACATTTTGCTTTATTCTAACAAACAGATGTTCCAAAATCTCTGTGAATTTTTCACAGGTTTTTTTAGGGTCTTCACAGATGTTCCAGAATGTCAAAATTGTGGCAAATGGTGGGTTCAGCTAGGAGTATAACATGTATGGCTGCGCTATGTAAAACTATTTGTAGACTTTTTTCCACGGTCGTCTGAGTAAAAATTCTGTGAATTTTCTATCGTCTGAGTCAAAAAATTTGTGAATTTTGCACAGATGCTCCGTAATCTCTGTGAATTTTTCACAGATGTTCCGAAATCTCTGTGAATTTTTCACAGATGTTCCGAAATCTCTGTGAATTTTTCACAGATGTTCCGAAACTTCTGTGAAAAATTTACAGGTTTTTTTGGGGTCATTACAGATGTTCCGCAATTGCTGTGAAAATAAAACAAACTTTAAAATTTAATCTGGCGAATGAAGTTGAACACTTAACGGCATTGTGAACATTTATAAAATTCCTTGTCATAGAAGTTTCTTTCTGACAGGCAATAGTGAAAGTCGATTTTTGGAGTTTCGTGCAGAAGAGGGTGAAAATGACCACATCAACTCTCCAAAAAAAAAGAGAAAGCTGGCTTCACAGAAAACTGCCGGATATCCCTGGTTTGACATTCGCTCCAAGTTGCTCCAACACATATACACCCTTACGATTCACAAATTGCATCTTTCGGTTTCCATCGCAATGCACAATAAAAGCATTGTCAAAATCAGTATCCATGGTAATGCGGCATCCCACAGCAATCATCTTGCACATAGCAAGTACATTGGCAATTCCGTCTTCATCATAATAGACTGGAGGCGGAAATCTTCCTAGAAACCCTGCTTCATTGAGAACTCTGCTGCTCACGTTAGTGTGTATATCGAGTTCCTTCTCAGCATGACGGAGTCCATGCATGAGCTCACCATTACAAATGGTGGTGTTGGTGCAACCACTGTCCATGATGACATGATCAAGCAAACCAATTCTGCGGCTTTGAGTAAACTGCATACCTTGATCTGCTTCAGTAGCAAGATCAGGCAAGTCTTCACTTTAACTAGCGTAGTGCCAGTTGGATTGAAGTTTGATGTTAGTCGTTCCAGCAGGACATGGAATAAGATAGACATCATTGCCATACTTATCCTTTCCCTTGATAGCATCGTGAAAGACATTTGACCTTTCAGAATATCCAGATTTCACAGCTTGCGGAGTTCGAGCTTGAGTTGCATCAAATCCTTGGCGCACTTGAGTACCTCTGAATCCTTGTTGGCTGAGTTGCATTTCACTGAAGGCAATCTCACCGTTAGAATTCATAGAATAAGGGACAGTAACAGTGCCGCCACCTTGAGTTGGAATCTGCATGAGCTGCATTCCAGAAGGAACCTGCATCATTTGATTACCTGTAGTACCAGCAAGTCGCAAAGGTGTGTTAACACTTCCCGCAACACTTGATGCTCCACTTGTGGATGCTGAAGCTCCAGGAACTATAGCTGGAACAGTAGCTGGGACAGTTGCTCCAATCTGATTAAGATTGAGCTTCTTCCCATAGTCTACATATTGATCCTGATTCTTCCATTGGATCTTTGGTAGCAGTCTGTCTGGGCATTTTGGAGACATATGATCTTTGTTGCCACACACATAACATGCTGCCTTCTTTCCATCCTTCGGTTTCCCCTTTCCTTTTCCTTTACCTTTACCTAATCACATCCATGTGAATCTTCAACATATCTTGTGCTTTGCTGACCGTCTTTGGATAATAATCCACTTCTCTGCAATAGTTTGTCTGAAGATCCAGCATCAGAGGAGCTGTTCTCGTTCAATCACAGTTACACAGGAATCCTGTTGCAAGAACGGCTTCAAAGATATCATCCTTGATCTTGTTTTGAGCAGCAGTATCGGTGCTAGCAATAGCAGCATACGCTTTCGTCTTGACTGCAAAATCTCGGAACCAGGCCACGCCATATAGATCTTGCAGGACTTCAGCCTGTCTCAAGAATCGTTCCTTGAAATGCATCAAGTTTTCCGTTGTTCCTTGGTTCATAGCAAAGAACTTTTGATTCGCTTCCCAGAAATCCAAGAAGTCATACTCAGCATCAGCACTCTTCTTCATGAATTATTCAATGGTCGCATGTTTTTTGACAATAATTGTGTCACAAATTCTTATATGATCGTCAGTTGGGCTCTGCATTTGTGAAAGAATGTAAAAGTTCAGCTTGAATAGTTGAGACTTGCCGAGCAGTTGGGCATTTTGCTTCAACATGACGAGGAAATAGGAGATTCTTCAGATTGGGGGCACGACTGTACGCAACAATAAGTCGCTTAATAGGAATGAGAGCTTTTTTGTTGTTGTGGAGTTTGTATAAATATGGTTCAAACTTTTCTTTTAGGACCACAGGTGTATCTTTTCAAATAAAGGCATCCCAGCCAATCCATGAAAAAGTTCTGTGCCAAGCTTGGCTATGATCACAAGCTTGACCAAACAATCGGTGTTTTGTTTGTGGGCGGAGCATGTGTGCATGAAAGGCCTGTTGAAGTGAGATGTAGGAGGATGTAGTTGCGCGTTGAATCTTTTGATTTCTTTTCCCATGGCTTTGAAAATTGAATGAGAGATTTGTAATGCCGTCGTAAATTCATCACCATCGGGCGTTTGCCAATTTCCGTATCAATTGCCGTCCTGTTCAGTTGTAGAAACAATGCAGTAACCTTGGTTTGCAGGTTATGTAGTTTCATCGCCTCCAAGTGTACTGCTCTCCCCTCATGTTTGTTGTATGCTGCGTATGCTTTCTTCAGCATGCGTTCAAACATGGCCCAGTTCATCGTCGGCTTTTCTCCCACGTAGCATAGGTTCTTGATGGTGTGTTTGGCCTCGGCGATGTTGTGGGCTAGGAGTCCTTCTCCTTTGTAGTGGGTGCTTAGGGCGATTCATGCATCTCTATTGTTGCCTTCAACATCAATGGCTCGTATCAGGCATCAATCAAATTTGCCCTTGTGCAGCAGTCATTCCTGCTAGGGTTTTGAGTTCATCGTTAAGTTTGTCAATGGATACAGTTGGAAGTAGTATTTTTGGAGCTGGCGGACAACGTACGGACGGCGAGAATATGACCAAAATGACCAGACCAACGGTGACATGGGCAGACCGCGTTCGCGGTTTCGCAGGTGGGATTGCCAGACCAGAGTCGCTTGGTCCCGCACATAAGAAAAAACTAGTAAATAGGTAAATCGAAGTAGCCACTGGATTGTATGAGCTGCAATGCTCATTCAATCCAGGTAACAACAAATAGATACTGGAATTAACATTCAAACAAAAGTCCTTTTATCTTTTTTAGACTAGAGGCATAGGCCTGTCTGTGTATTATAGCCCTCTCAGTAGGAGAGCTATACAGCCAGAAATTGGCCTCCAACATTACCTGGATTGAAAACAGGTTTTGTTGACGAACCAACGGTTGGTTACCTACTCTGCCCACGGGCACAGTCAATCGTAAACAGCACTGCTCGCGGACTAACCATCCATAGGGACCTGGCTGGATCCAGTACCTTTCAGGGCGCAAGCCTAAGAGCATTACAGTGCGGCGGACGAGGCGAAGGAACAGCGCGCCGGAGCCATCCGTTTTAGTGACACTTTTATTTCGTCTTGACGTTTATTTCTCTCATCAGACAAACCCGTCGGAATATGACTGCCGCTCAGACTTCCACAGCTGGCACGAGCGGAGGCAATGATCAGCCCAGGCGTGGAGCCGCGAACAATGCGGGCAGAAACGACAATAAGAAGAGAAAGGAGATTTTCAAGGGAGATATTGAAGAGATGGGTGGTGCGGTGCTCCAGTTCCCAGACGAAAGGAATCGAGGATCCGCCGCCCAATATGAACGATTTTACATGGCGTTGAAGGACTATATTGGCCGGGAGGTTTCAGTGGGTGCTGCCAAGTTATGGGCCAAGACCTACGTGAAGGAGATGGACCCTTCTTGGGAACCTCCAGTTCCCATCGAGCCTACAACCAACAAGAATGATGTGAAGGCTTTGCTACTCTATGAATCTGAAAAAGCAGCCTACGTCAAACACATTGGAGCTACTTGGCCCGCTGCCAAGCTGGAGATCTGGAGCACCATCATGGCCCAGTGCTCTCCCAAGCTACGCGCACACCTGCAGCAGTTGCCTTTCTACGACAAGGCCGAAAGCACCCACGATTGCATCGCGCTACTTGAAAATGCGAATGTTCTATGTGGAGGAGGCAACCTATTGGCTTTCCAGCCCCAAGCAAGAGCGGAGGCGCTCCTAGACCTAGTGCAATACAAGCAGCTCAACGGCACACTAGACGACTACTACAACGATTTCAAGGCACGGTACGCTACGTTCAGCAGTCTTGGAGGAGATCTGACAACGAAAGAGGACACCTGGACGACTGCGAACGGCACGAAGGCATCAACCAACCAAGCATTGTTGGTGTGTCTGTTCTTGGCCAATGCCGACAGGAAGCGATTCGGAGATTGTGTGACGGATTTGCGAAACGACGCGTCGTCGAAACTAGTTCGCTATCCCGAAACACTTGCGGACGCATACACGATGCTTGGAGAATATGTTCGGAAGCACAAGAAAAATAGCAATAACAATAATAGCGATGAATTGAATGCCTATTTGGAAATAGATCATAGTCGTCCGGAGAACGAAATTTGTTTGACGAGTACGAAATATGAGTGGTTGATCGACTTGGCGTGGATCCTACTGGATACGGCGAGCACAGTTACGATTTTCTGCAATGCTCTCTACCTACGAGGAATGCGACAAGCACGACACCCGACGACTATTCATACATCTGGAGGAACGATCACGGCAACATTGGAAGGATACTTGCCTTTCCTTCGCAAATGGGTTGCATTTCATCCAGATTGCCTCGCAAACATCATTTCGTTCCGGGACCTCCTTGATGCGCACCATGTGACATTGAACTCTCGTCAGTCACGTAGCTTCACGGTGCATTGCCTACGCAATGGTACTGGTCGAACGCGCAGAAAGGTGCATTTCCGCCCCTCCGGGACCGGACTATTCTATTTCGATCCAGAAGGCGACTTAAGCGAGACTTTTAAGCGTTTCCCCGAGAGCGTGAAGCGTTTGTCGAGCATCGAACGCTCGACACACGAAATACTTAATGCCACGGTAGATGAGAATCTAAAAGCTTTTTCTGCACGTCAACAACTGCGAATTGCGAAGGCTCGCGAGGTCTATGCTGATGTAGGGCGACCATCCTTTGCGAACTTCCTGCGCATGCTCAAGTATCGTCAGATACCGGACGTGCCAATAACAGAAGAAGATGCGAAGAACATGATCCGCGCATATGGGCCTGACGTCCATGCACTCCGCGGGAAAACTGTTCGCAGACGACCCAGTGCCGTTCCATCCGGGAGGCGAATTTTGCCACCGGACTCCATACTTAGAGCTAATAGCCAGGTCATTATGTGTGCCGATATCTTCTTCGTCGATAGCATCCCGTTCTTATTGGCCGTATCGCGGAATC
>CAKOGP040000624.1:0-51594 GCA_933822405.4 Cylindrotheca closterium | reverse complement strand
CAGTAGTCTTGGTCAAAGGCAAGGGCGTCCCGGAACATTCGATACATTGAAGTTACAGAGGAAACATCCCATGATGATATGTCTTGATTGAATGCAACTGCTCCTTGAAAGGTGGTACCCACATCAGTTACAGAAGAAACATCCCATGACGACAAATCTTGGTTGAACGACCCTGCTACTTGGAACGTCACTTGTAAGTTTGTGACTCTGGAAACATCCCACGATGATATGTCTTGATTGAATTTCTCTGCAAATTTGACTGATGCCCTGTTGATTATACTGGCCATAGATGTAGCAGAAGAAACATCCCATGATGACAAGTCCTGGTTGAAGACACTCGCACCCCGGAACATCTGATCCATATTTGTTATAGATGACACGTCCCAGTTTCCAATATCCTCATTGAAAGTAGAATGTTCAAAGAACAGGTCCTGCATGCTTGTAACACCTGCACCAAAACACCAGTCTGCGATTGGGCCATATTGGTCTTCAACTGATCCCTTTAATTCTGGGGTATCAAACCAGTCACCTACTGCATCAGATAGCTCAGTGTTGGTTTGAAAACAGGGTGAAGGAACAATGACATCACCAGTTTGCTGTGAAAGGAAATAGAGAAACTGCATTGGAAACAAGAAGTCAATTGAATTGCAATGACCATCAATTGATGTATGACTCTGTCTTACCCATTGTCCATCAGCAGCACTCCTAATCGCGTTGACTCTCCCAACCTCATACCCATCAGGAGCACCAGCGCGGGGCTGTGGGGAAGCATCAAATGTCCACACTCCGACGGTTCCTTGCCAAATGACTTGACCGTTTTGTTTTTGTTCCACTCCATATGTTGCCAATCCTCCCGAGGGCGACAAGGACCCAAATATCACTTGCCAATGCTGGCGGAGGTAAAGAAAGTATCTACCAATATCCTCTTCTGCAGTCAGTCCGTTGTCCCAATCAGCCACAATCGGAACACCCAGTCCATCAAAAGCCGAAGGCGCACTAGAAGGCCCAGGGCTGGGTAAAGATGAAAGTGCAATTGATGGCAGTTGTGCCGGACGTCTAGTTCGCAGTGGTGTTGGAAGTTGTGTTGGACCTTGTGATGGTTGCGATGGTGGCAGTGGTGTTGCATCCAGTACAGGAACAAATGTTGGAGCAGGTGTTGGGCCAGGTGTCACATTGATAGTAATATCAGGAGTAGGTAGAGCCGATGGAAGCGAACTAGGCATCAACGTTGGCTCATCAGTGGTCGGAAATGAAGCAGGAGCTTGGGTGGGATTGCTGAAAGCAGATGCACTAGGAGCACTGGATGGACTTGCACTGGGAGTGGCCGAAGAGTCTGACGGGGGAACAGGAGGTGCAGGACCTGTGCCCGTAGCCCCCATGGAAACAATGAGTGCTTGCTTGAATGGTTGGGGCAAGCCAAGCTTTGTAACCAACTCTGGTTCTGGTCCAAACACCTGAATAATCATATTTGTCAAGGTAAATGTTGTAGCAGACTCCTTCAAGTACAAATCAAGGATTGTGGATACATGCAAGCACGGTGTTTTGTCGCTCTGTACACAACCTGTAGCCGATTCTGGCCGCACCAGGTACCGTCGCACAACCATTTACAATCTTCACATTATCCGAGGAAGAACTGCTCTGACGAGATAGATTTTCTTGCCCGGACAGAGTCCTCAGCATGCGTCTTTCAGTGTTGATTGGACACCCAGCGAGTTCTGGCATGAAAAGAGCTTGGATTTTCTCTTCCAACTCCTGGGCCGTGGTGTCATCGGGATATTCAGAGTCTAGCACAACATCCATTTGCACCTGGTAGCTTTGCAATACGGTATTGTCTTGCCCAGGCACCACTTCTCCGTTGGCAATTGCGGCGCAGTCTTCTGATGAAGGAGGAAGATCCAACAAGACTAGGCTGCTTGGCGTGCTGGACGGTGATCCAGAGGGACTGCTGGATACAGGTGCCATTGTTGGCACAGACTCTGTTGGATCGGGATCAGTTCCAGAAACAGTCTCTGACTCAGGAACAGCGGCAGTGGTGTCATTGATTCGCGTCCCAAAAAAGATGGCGACAGCTCCTCCAACCAAGATTAGTAGGACGACAACCCAGAACCAGCCTTTGCAATAAAATGGTTTTTCTTTGGATTTGGGTTGCTTGTCTTCTTCATTATGAGGAGTGGTGTCTGGTGGGCCTCCGGTACCGTTAGGTACTGGTGCTGGTGCTGGGGAGACCACGCCTTTGGTTGTAGTGGAAGCGTCCTCCATTGCATCGACTGGAGCTTTTCCTGCGTTTTTGTCCACAGCTACGGCTTCAAGCAATACCTCACCGCCTTTGTTGATATTTATTTTGGCTCCTTCGCCGGCAGTATCCTCAATGGGCTTTGATTCCAGATCCTTCTTTTGTCCGCCCTCTTCATGATCCAGCATGCCTGCAGCCTTCAACTTTTGTTGAGCTCTATCGGGCCTGCTGGAATCGCCCTGATTTCTTCTGCTGGAATCTTTTCGGTTTGCCCTGGTATCTGTTGGAATCTTTTCTGGTCCCAGCTTTGCGCAGTTCTCTACTAGCATCAGCTGCGGACAATGTGACCGCACTAGGAACAGTAGCTGGCTTTGAACTTTGGCTTTTACCAGACACAGCCCGTCTATATCAGCAATAGGACACTTTTGAGCTAGCCGCAGGCTTGTAGCTCACCAATCCCCATTGCCGTCCTCTAATACGACCAAACAAAATGGCACAAAAAGTCACTTTTTAGCATCCAAGTGCTACCAATAGCCTATTCTTGTGCCACTGATCGAACCTAGGTACATACCAAGCAATTGACCCTATACAGTGGGCCCAAAGGGTCATACAAAGACGTCTGATTGGTTGTTATGATGAAAATAGTCATACATAAAAAATGGGCTAAGGTCGAAAGTTGTTTTTTCACCAGACTCGTCTTTCCGTGACTGGCGGATGTTCTGTTAAGAATGATCAACGTTGGGATTTCGACACACAGTACTCCCATATCCGCATCCAATGATAGAAGACGAATTTAAAAGTAGGAGATTATGGTTTCTTTGATCATCAGAGTCTAAGGAGCTACAAAAAGTAAAAACATGAATACATAATAAATGTTTTGAGTGCTGTATGATCTGCTTCCAGTCCACATACGGCTTATCTTTGTAGTAGACTTGCAAAAACTTTGATCAAGACTTATTTTCATCCAAGATATGTTCTAGAATTGCTTCACGATGCAGAATGATGAAGGTATGTTGTGATATAGTTTGACTTTCAAAAGCTGTGATTGCTCAAACAATAAGTAGTGCGGAAACAATGAGTAGTGCGGAAATGAGTCAGCTAGAGCTAGCAGTATGGATGCAACGTACAGTAGATTCGTTCATCCCATAAATAGTCAGTCATAATCTATATGTGTCTACACGTTACAGCATGTATTTTTTACCGCTAGATATTATCTTATTGTCAAACAAGTGAGTGGTTCATCCTCTTCGTCCCACTACTATGGTGTGCCAGCTCGAGTTCTTTCTTGCGCATATACCGTACACGTATACCATATATCACAGATTTCTTGCAATTCCATTCCAAACACTTCTATACATTTGTAAATATGCATTATACACGATGATCAATCTTTTCTATTTAATCATTGAAGTAAGGATTTGGGTTGTTGGGATCTTCGTAGTAGATATCATCATCATCCGAGTCATCATCCATGCCCCCAAAGTGTTGTCCTTGCATTTGTCCATAGGGCCCTGGCTGTTGTTGCCGTTGCTGTTGCTGTTGCTGCTTATTATTCTGACCATGGTATGTACTAGAACAACGGACAATGGCCTTGCCCACCCGGCCAATCCAATCGTCCTTTTCTTGTTCGGTATCCGCATAGAGCAAAAAGGTAGTTTCGGGTGTGGAAATTTCAAAGGAATGTCTCTTTTTGGATTTCAAATCGGCCGATTTGACCGTGGTGCACGAGGCCAGATCGATCATTCCGTGGGGGGCTCCGTATTCGTTCTTGCAAAAGAACAGCTTGGAGCCTTTCAACATGACATAACGTCGACGCCAGTCCTGTAAAAAAAAGGATTGGATTGGAAATAGTTTGAGAACGAGGAATGAAGGAAGACAACAGCAGCGGAACAAGCAAACGACATTAGCTACACCATATTGGAATGTAGCACAAACACAATCAAGTGGAAGCAAACGATTCAATCTTATGCGCACCTTGAGCCACATGGATTGCTTGGTCAAATATCCTTGATATTCTGGATTGTCGCAATCGTAGATAATGTTGGTATTGGGATCTACGTAGGGAGGACGAGCCATTTGAGGCCGTCCTTGTATCAAGTGGGACTGCTGCATGATGAGAAAGACGACAAGGACAGCAACAACAAAGGTTGATGCTTCGTTTTTGTTGTTGTGCTCGTTATACGGGGTATTTATTTTAATATTCCCAAGACCCAAGATTTGAACTCCGGGGATGTATGATATTTGATATTCCCCGCCCTTCTTTTGAAATCCTCAAACGGCGGTCGAACGAATCAATCGAACCATCCATCACCGACCAACCGCTAACCAAAAATAAATGAACCGGAACCTACAGTACAGTACCGGTGTGCTATCATCACACTTCATCTGTTGGCATCGCAAATCTGCCATGCGGTGGCGACGACATCATGACGTCCACCAATTCGCAGTCCAAACCACCCAAAATACCCTTGGGACCCGAACCAACCTTGTTGAGTCGGAAACAAGTCGATGCTCTCTATGAAACCCTGCGAGTGGTCCAAAAGGCCTTGACTCGACTCCAAGTGGATTTCATTGTGACGGGAGGATCCTTGTTGGGGGCCATTCGACAACACAGCATTTTGTTCTGCGACGATGATATCGACATGGCCATTTTGGACTACGATGGCACTGTCTACGAACAAGTAGTACTTCCGAATCTGCAACAAAGCTTGGACGCTGTCATCCGAGAAGAAAACGAATTGGATCCTACCAAACAAACGAAGAATCCAGAATCCTACGCCTTTCAAATCAAACCATGGGAAGGAGGCGACCGGATACGACCGAAGCGTATGAATACAGTCTTTGTGGACCTCTTTGTCCTTCGACCCTATCGGACGGAACAAGACTTACTACGAGTGATTGGCCAAAAGCGAAATGGACAAGCTCAGTCTCAGGAATACATCGATTCGGTTTTGGAAAAGCTGACGCAGAGTGCTTATTCACAGGGTGAGACTGAATCTTTGTATCCTTGTTGGCAATTTTCTACCCGCAAGGCAGTGGAAATGTGGGCCAAGGAAGTCTATAGGGAATCGGAACTCTTTCCGTTGGATGAAAATCTTAAAATGGGACCATTGACACACATCAAGGGGCCCGCCCAGCCGGTTCGTCTTTTGAAACGAGCGTTTGGAGAAGATTGCTTTCATGTATACTATCAAAGTGTCAGTCATGTGGGTGGTGTCACGAACAATACAAATGCTAGTGGCAACAAGAAGAACGAGAAGGAAACCAATAATGAGGGAACAGCATTGGTATCGTCAAACCAGGATCTAAGTGAACATCAAGGGTCACAGCAAGACAAAGAAGCATCATCTAGCAAGGAGAAGAAAAGGAACGAATTAAAGCCATTGGTATCTGCCGCTGGCACATGGGAACAAAACCCAAAGGTTCCTCTTGAGGCAGGACATTACTTGCCAATGCAACCCATTCCAAAAGCCTCTCGACGACACACCTCGCACAACCGAGAGACACTGTTGGAATATTTGAAAGTGCAAAGTGAATTAGAAGGTTTACCATTTAGTGATACTGGCAATGACCATGCCATGGATAAAGATGGAGGTGGCACTAATGCTCATGAACTGACAGAGAACCATGACAATAATGACATTGATTCCAGTCCACCACCCAATCGAACTATTTACATGGACGGTGTCTTTGATCTGTTCCACATTGGACATTTGAATGCCATTCAACAGTGTGCTCGTCTAGGAACAAGAGTCATTTTGGGAGTTACGGGGGACCAAGATGCAGCTGGATACAAACGGCCGCCCATTGTGCCGCAAGAGGAACGAGTGGCCATTGTACAAGCCTTGCAATGCGTTCGAAAAGTAGTCTGTCCCTGTCCACTGATTGTCACGAAAGAATTTATGGAAGAACAGGGGATTGATTTGGTAGTGCATGGATTTGCCAATGATGCCGATGCCGAAAAGCAGAATGAATTCTTTGCCATTCCCATGTCCATGAACAAGTTTCAGCGCATTGAGTACTACAAGGGCTTGAGCACAACCGATCGAATCGAAAAGATTCAGAATCAAGCTATTATTGCTGCTACTGCGGTGGCAGGACCATCGACGGACTCTGCTGGGCATCATGGTCCGATGCAGCCCTTGTTGTCGCCGTCAAATCAAGCGACCCCAAAACCAGCAACCGACGAAACGAATCAGAATGGTGGATTGGACAAGAAGAAATCACAATGGTTTGGTTACTGCGTGGCCCAAGCTACCAACAATGCCAGTACTATACCCTTTGATCCAATTCCACTATCGTTGAGAATGGTGATGGAACCTCACATTGACAAGGCCCGCATCAACCGAACACAAGCCTTGGATGCCATTCGTCACGCGACGGGTGCGGAGCAGTACGACCGAACCATGAAGGATTTTACAAACCATTTGATGGAAGAGGGGCAAATACATTCCTTGGCGGCGATTCAAAAGCTTCGATCCGCTCTCTTGATAAGTCTTGGGTTGGATCCCAATTTTGATTTGAGCAAACTGCACTTGAGTGAACGGGGTCATAAGGACAAGGCACTATGCCAACTGACCCAATCCTATTCGTCCTTTCAATCCGTCTTTGATGACTTTGTACGGACGACATGTGTTCCCGTCCTTGCTTCAAAGTATCCTTCTTGGCATATGAATGATGATGATGATAATGATGGTGGAGTCGAAACAGTACGAGAAATTTACTACCAATCCTTTCCTTGTCTTCGCATCATTCAACCTGACGAATTCAGCATTGGACCCCATGCTGATGTTGCGTATGGTCATCATCCCTGTTCCATCAATTTTTACATACCTCTGACGGCCATTGGAGGATCCTCGTCCCTCTTTTTGGAAAGCCGGGTCGGTTCCGAAGATTGGCATCCCATAGAGGGTGACGGCCAAGATCAAATCAAGTACTTTGCCGGTGCCTCTTGTATGCATTGGACGACGGAAAACAAGACGGATCGTACTAGAGTATCATTGGACTTTCGCATGATTGTGGGACCAATGTTTGACGCACTTGCTTGTTGCGATGGTGATGATAATAATGGTGGAAAGATTGACGTGTACCGCACGTCCAAAGGGTATTACAGCAAATGCGTCTTTCAGGGAAACAATGACTCTTCATTTTCTACCAATACAATAAGTGGCAATACCAATGACCACCATACAAGTGGCATCTGGGAACGAATCGGACCACTTTTACCCCCAGATGCCCGTACTGGTTTTCCATGGACCGTCAAGGTTTGGAAGAAGCAACAGCAGCAAAAGCAAGAGCGCAAATAGTAGTAGTAGTTGTTGTTGTTGTGGTGGTAGTAATAGTATTAATAATAATAATAATAATAATGTATTACATTATATGCACTCCTATAGTCCTAGTCCTATAATAGTATGACAAGCATTATAACAATTTATTTAAAATCATTCCAACAATTTATATGTTGTGGTTGGTTTCGGCTGTTCCTTTTGGTCAGCACTACCATTATTACCATTACTACCATTACTACCATTGGTAGTTGTTGCAGTATTTGTAGGTTGCACCTCCCAATCATCAAAATCCCATAATCGTGTCGTCAAATGTTGTGTCCCAATCTTGCTGAGCGGGGTCGTATCGTCATTGACATTTTCCTTTGGAGAACTAGTTGTTGCTGTTGTTGTTGCTGTTGTTGTAGAATGGATATTACCGGCAAATTCGGTCTGTAGTATTTGCAATGGTCGTGAGATTGGTGACAATAACGGCTGCAATGTCTCCTTTGTTTTTTGCTTCTGATTGTTTTGTTTTTGTTTTTGTTGTTGTTGCAGTTGTTGTTGTTTCTGCAGTTGCTGTTGTTTTTGTTTTCGTATCCGTTGCTCCAATCGTTCTTGTTTTTGCAATTCTTCGTACAAGTTTTGATAGGCTTGGACATCAATCTTTTGATCTACTTTGTTGTATACCTTGGTACTGATGCGAGTCCTCAGATTCTTCGACTTTTTGCGTTCCAAAGCCTCCCGAATGATGTCGGCTTGTCGTGGTGTCTGGGGTACTTCTTGGGATACTTGTTGTTGGTTTTGTTTTTGTTGTTGTTGGGCTGCGGCTGTTGTTGTTATTGTTGTGGATCCAATCATCTTATTGTTGCTGTTGCTGTTGCTGTTGTTGGTAGTAGTAGTACTACTACTATTACTACTATTACTACTATTACTAGCAGACGCTTTCAAATGTTCCAATGCCTCAACTTTTGTTTGAAGTATCAACTTTTCTTCTACTTGATGCATCAGTCGATTTTGTAAATGTTCAATGGTATCTTGTAATTCTTCCACCGTTGCCGTTGTGGTTGTTGTAGTCGCATTATTATTGGGCTGGCTGGATATTATTGATTCCAATGATTCTTCCAATGTAATGTTGTGATTCAATGGACCTTTTTCTTTTTCTTTTTCTTGTTGCTCTTCTTGTTGATTTCGCAATATCATATTTTCTGCCTTCAATTGGACAATCATTTCGAATAGTTTTTCATTCTCCGCCTTTGTTGACTTGAGGATTTGTTCCGTAGCCTGATTTTTTCCTTGCAAGGCCACAACTTGGTGTTGGAGTGCATCCGTTATTGCGGTTGCTGCTGTTATAGATGATGTTTCTATCGTCGTTGATTGTGTAATATTATTATTACCATTGGATTGTTCTACTTGCACTGCACCTAAAGCCTTTTCATTCTTGAATCGACGCAATTCCTCTTCCAAGGCTTCGTTTCGTGCTTTGTAATCCGCATTCTCCTTGAGCATTCGACCAAGTTCATGCAGCAACTGATCTCCTACAGCAGCAGTAGCAGCAGCAGCAGCAGCATCTGAAGAAGCATCTGAAGCTTCTGAAGAAGCAGCGTCAGGAAGAGTGGTGATATCACCATTAGATGGAATACCGCTAGGCGACATTGTTTGCATTGGTGATTATTGATTGATGGATGAGTTGAGAAAGTACCGGTAGCGCATTGTCTTTCCTAGTCTAGGATTATATATATATTGAATATGAGGATGGGACACAACAACTACAACGTATACCTAATACTTTTTTCATCATCATGTTCTCATCTGGTCACGCGTAACGGGGTTCGTGTGCTGGAAACAGCAGTCGGATAAGTCCCCGATGCCAGCAAAAGTGATTTATTTTCAAATTTCCTCGAAGAAATTCTCAATCTCTATTTCGCGTGATTTCGCGCGTGTCATTTTTTCCGCCCCCGTCTGGAAGTCACCACGACACCCGTAGAAATCCTGAGGTGAACCTCAGATCTCCGCTTACTACATATAGTATCTCCTACGCAGTATACTGTATCATATTTATCTCTCTCGCTCTCTCTCTTATCTCTTTCTTGTAAAAGAGTATTAGTCAACGCAAACTCCAAGATCTTTGGAAATCGCATCTCTCTCACTGCTCGAAAGAACATTCAAACAAGAGTCCAGGACAAACCAACGGCAAAACGAAACATTGTGATAATATGACACGAAGTCTATCATCATCATCAGCAGCAGCAGCATCAGCATCAGCATCATCGTCCTCTAGTATTCTCCTTTTGGTGTTGCTCGCATTGCTCAGCAGCATCTCATGCGTCACTGCTGACTCCAACAAAAAGAAGGAATGCATCAAACTCTCGCGTGGCAAGGAACTCAAGGAACAACTGGCGTCGGGCAACAACGTCTTGCTAGTCCTTGGCAATGACGATGACGAAGCCACCTACAAGGAATTGTGTTCCCGTCTCGAACAAACTCCGACCGATCGTGTCAAGGATTTTGACATTGCCTTTGTCAAGGATTCCAACATGCGACGCAACGTCATGGCCAAGGCGGAGCCCCCCAAGTTGAATATCTTGGCCATGGTGGAAAAGAAGGTTGTGGATTTGGTCACTGGGACACCACCACCCAACCTAGAAGTCAACTTTCCCGAATACGTCCTGTATACCAAGGACAATGCCGAAACGGGCATTCGATTTTTAAAAGACAGTGTTGCCGCAGCTGGCGGTGGTGACAATGACAATGATGAAAAAGATGATAACAGCAAGGCCATGGCCGATGCGGTTTCCGATTTCATTTCCACCCAGTTGCACACCAAAAAAATTGGTTCCTTTGTCTACGCGTTGGGTTCCTATGATATGGTGGCGGCCCAAATCATGAAGTACGATACCGGTTCGTGGCAGCAACGATTTTGGGCCGAGGGCGTCAGCAAGATTTTGCAAACCATGTTTCTCAAGTATCCCATTGCCAAATGGACTGGCCAAACGACTCCCGTGATGGAATTTGAAATGGAATTGATTAACAATTACATCAAAATTGGCAACAAGGTAGTCCAAGAAGGAAAGTTGTATCCCGAAAATCAAGTCAAACGTTTGGAAGACATGTTGGAAAATGATAAGAATAGCATTGGAGAAATGAAAAAGGAAAGCATGTCCCAACGTGTCTACACACTCAAACGATTCTCCGAACCCGAAACCTTTGGCGACAAGGAAATCATGTCCTTTTTGGTCAAGATTGGAATGAATCTATTTACCTTGTTGCTCATGCTAGTCATGATTCCAATGATGTTCTTGTCTAGTCCAGAGGATGAGGACGAGGAAGGAGAAGGCAAAAGTGATGACAAGGAGGAAAGTGATGAAAAAGAAACAGCTGGAGCGGAAACGGAAGAAAAAAAGGAAAAGTAAACAGTTGGTTGGTGATCGTGGCACAAAAAAAAGTAAAGAAGGACATTATGGGTGGGAATGATGAAGTAAGAAGCAAGGTGATTAAAAAAGTTGTAGTTGTCTCTCTGCATCCGCATTCTTGGCGGATGGGGGGAAAACACAAGTTTCTACTTGAGGACTACTACGGTAGACTATTATTGTTAAAATAATATCTATTAATATAAGTCATTTCTAATTCATACAGTATCTGAGTAGTCCTAGCAGTACTACTAGAGTATTACATTTTAAAATATGTCTAACTAATTCCGTTTCCATTACATACTTTATACAACGCCGAGGATGATTCACCATTAGTCCTATCTTGTCGTACATACTGTTTTTTATAAAAATAGGTACATATCCATCGCCTTGCCATTATAACATAGGTATGCCCTTTCCATCATTTGTTGCTACAATAGTTGATGATGGTCCTCTTTCATAATTCATCACTGCAATGAATGTCGTACTTCGAATATTTTTTTTCTTTCTTTCTTTCTGAAACCGAAACTAATATCATCATCATACAATCGCCATATAGGATCAACAAATGACAATCGTAGTATGTACGTATAATTGCTATAGTATATGCATAATCATGGCAATAAACTTTGAAGCACATCGCCATCTACATCACGCCTTCGTCGCCGTCGAGCCGCAGTAATTTGCTCCATCTTGTCGCTGTCGAATTGGGTACTGTCCATGCCACCCACCATGATCAACCCTGCTATTCGATCCGTAGGTTTGGCGTGGACCAATTTTCGAAAGGCAGGAGTGCAAATGACGGGTCCAGTGGCCCATTTGGTGGCAATGCCATCGGCGTGCAAACTCAACAGGACATTTTGAATGGCGGCAGAAGCACTGGCGTACTACATAGTATCATTATAATAATAATAATATGACATGAAACGCATATCAACAAGAGTACAGTGTTATTATGAGTGTTAGAACCAACATGATTGTGAATATAGGATGTATAAATGTATGTATATGTGATAGTCAGTACTTACATCTTCTAGCTGCCGTTCAGTCTCGGGAGGAGCATATGGCAATGGTTCAAAGGTACCGTCTGAAATTTCATCCACAGTATCACTCCTACTACTACTACTACTACTACCACCACTACTACTGTCGGACAATACAGCTTTCTGGTTCTTGTGGACAAGGGTGACCAGAAAGGCTGGAATTTGAGACCATTTTTCCTTCTTCTTTCTCGCCACGGGGACGCTCCTGGTTCTTGCGGCCACTTGATAGGCAATTTCGGCCACTTGGTCCGCGCTGGACGAAGAATTCATTATCTGAAGAAAGGAAAATGGTTCCG
This sequence comes from Cylindrotheca closterium, assembly GCA_933822405.4. Lineage (NCBI taxonomy): Eukaryota > Bacillariophyta > Bacillariophyceae > Bacillariales > Bacillariaceae > Cylindrotheca > Cylindrotheca closterium. Next base: position 39,348 of record CAKOGP040000624.1, on the reverse strand, counting down.
TCCGCTTGTGGTTGGGTGCCATTTGAGCACATTGAACAGCTCGATGAATTGCTTCTTTTAATAAGCCTTCTTCCTTTTGATGATCCTCTAGCGTAAAGACCATTGACGTTCCGGTGCGACGAGACTGGAGGAGAGACTGCATGGATTCGGCAGCTTCGTGTACGTCAGCAGATACTGATGAGGACGGTGTGGAAGACAATTGTCGATTGCAGGATGCTGGGAACGCTCTTATTGTGACGGATTCATTTGCTTTGTGCACTTGTCTACACAATAATGGTAAACATCTTCTTAAATGTCTTGACATGATGAACGGCAATAGAGTGTTGTTGTTGTTGTTGTTGTTGTTGTTGGAGGTGCATTATGTAGTACCGGCAGATACGAATGTGTTGTGGAATATCGGAAAGAACTGAACCAGTTCCTGTCCGTCAATCCGTCCACACTACCAAACTTCTGTAGTTCGGCCTATCCTACAGTACCGGTATAGCATGTAGCGGTCCAACCATATACTGCCGACGCTGACTTCAGAAGATACAAATAGTTACATAGCAATCCCATGATCTGCATCTCTTTCTCGATGACAGCTTCTCATCTGCTTCTTCCAAGAGTTACTTCTAAGCCGAGCCGCCGCCGGCCGTTCTGATGATTTCTTTACACATTGTTCTCAGTGGAAAGGCAGAACAGGACACAATCACTTGAGCTTTCGAAGCTTTTGAATCGTGTGCAATCTTGCCGACATATTTTATATTTTGGCTGTGTAAATCATTCGAAGTACCATTGCGGAACTGGACTGCCTCTCCACTAATAGTAGCTGGATTCTATTCATTCGTTTTACTCAACGATCCCTAAGTACAGCGACATTACTGCGACTTGATTCAAGCTTGAAAACGCCATCTCGCATGGATCTTGTCTCACAATTTCAACATCAAACAATCACCAAAACAATACTACAAAGATGAAGTTCTCCTTAAATACCATGAAAATATTATTCTCTCTTGTTTCTATCTTGAGCACAGTGGTGCATCAAGTCGGTGCCGAACAGGACTGCGAGACGGAATGTAGCAGTGTCTACTACAAAGACAAAGAAATCCTCAGGGGACTTTGCATCAACGGATGTTCCACCATGCCGGAAATGTTCAACGCGGAATTCCCGTACCTCCTCGGACCACTCACCATGCAGGCATATCCTGAACTCACCAACTCGGACCCAGAAGAATTGAAGGATATGACTGGAACTCTATTTGCTCGAGTTCATGTGAATCGCACAAAGATGCAATTCTCCTTGTCTATGGATACCAACCCCACTCCCTTCTTCCCCTACTTTGCGTAATTGATCAAGTCATCGATTGCCCAATGAAGCCATCAGATTGTCTACCTTCTTAGGACTTATCATATCAGTTGGATTCATTCTTCATTCATGATGTAAGCATGCATATGCATAGCGGAAATTTAGTGGCAGCCGAAATTGGCGGTTCCATCATTGCTAGCATTGCTGGCAAGGGGCCAATTGTCGGCTGCATTGTCCCAAACTTTGAGGCGGGAGAGCACTCGCTTTGCAGTGAGCTCTGCACACCCGGATCAGAGGCAAGAGGGAACTGTGTCTGCCCTACTTCTCTTCGACTCTCTGCGTGTCCACTTTGTGACAATGCAACTGCAGAAGCATATTTTTGCAAGGGGGGGGCTGTCAAGGAGACGGTAGAATCTTGGGGAATCTAGCGCTCGGGCCTACTGGAATGCAGCCCCAGATCGTCGTCCCAAGTCGAGCTTGTGACATGAACAATGATGACAATCCCAGTAACCCCATTCAAAATGCCTGGATTCCAGGTGTTCACTCCGTCGAGTACTCGGGGAATCCAGAGGATGGAAAAAAATGTTCACCTTAACTATGACCTCTGGTGTGGAGAGGAGCTTCCCTTCTTGCACGATATGGTCTTCAAACAAGGACAAGCTGCATATGTTGCGCTCCATGGAGACTTCAATGCAACTGGGGTTGCATCCCTCCTTATGTATGGTGATTCGTTTGCTGCGATTTCAACGTCTGAAGGAGGAGCACAGAATTGTACCATCTTTGGAAGCACAGAATACGACTGTTCCGTTGGTATTGAAGGACTTCTTCCCCCAATTTCTGCCCATCCATCATCGTCCATACCATCGAACAAAAGAATCGATCCATCAAACACTGCAAATCAAACCGATGGAAGTGATGCCGCTGGATTTGCTGTTGGTCTTCTTTCACCCGCCTTCATGTCCGTCCTCATCGGGTTTCTGTCTTTTTCCTAAATTTGAAGATATTAATAGCCGCTTTTCATATATATTCTTTCGCCCTTTGCTGCTCTCATTGGTGATGCAGCTGCGGAGTCAGTCATCGTCTCTCGACAGCCATTTTTACTATACCTATCTGTATCTCCACCAAAAGGTATTCAATCTGTCTTCATTCTTTCCTCCACACCAGCCAGTACCAGGTACGACATACCGGTATGCTGGATTCTTCTATCAAACTACATGTAGTAAAATGGCCTCTTCACCTCATCAATCAGCTGGACATTAGTGACTCACTGCGAGTATTCGGTTTTGGATTGTTGGTCGAATAACGCTAACAAGCGAAACTGCATAGAGTTTGTGGCATCGAATGCCACATGGTTCATCACAAGTTCAACCACTCCTGATCAATAAAAATATATCAGCACGTACGTGTAGAAGATGATAGCGAATGTTAGTAGCGGTCGATCGAAAATTCACATATATCTAGGTCTCTTGATTTGCCACTAGATTTTTGAGCGGGGTCACATCCAAAATTAGCGTCAACTCTATGGAACTGCTCTTTTCCATGTTCACGGAAGGTTCGCATTCCGTACCAGCAGTTACACGACTCTACGTAGAATGAGATTTCCGACTGCTTGTTGCGGAGCGAAAAAACCGTTTCAAGCACCTCTACCGGTAGCTAGGACTAGCTTGTACACGTGTAGTGAAAAAGATTGGTTTTAAAAGTGATGATGTTGTGTGGCAACAGCGTATATTGATTGTAGGATCTATTGTATTTTATTATAATCAAATTTGATTCAAAACGGTGTTTACAATGGCTTGATTGTGGTTTAGGCAGCTCGTGCGGCATTCAGTCCATTTCTCAGCAAAACATTGGACAGAATCCCAGTCCATTCGACTGTGGTGAGCACACTGTGGAGGGTTTCGTTGGGTCCTCGCAAGATGGCATTCAAAAACTTGAGGCGGTTCCGTACGACAGCGATGTTACCGTTCTCCAGAGCAATTTGCGCCAAGTTATTGCCCGTGGCGGTAATGATCAGGATTGCCGTTTCGTTGCGTTGGGCAGCCAACCTGGGCACCCCATTCAACAGAAGTATGCTGCGTTCATAGAAAGCTTCCGCTCTTGCCAGGGCTTGAGGGATTTTTTGATTCTTCAAGCCCATCATGTGGTTCATGAGACCCATGTTGAAGAGAATCACAGCACAGTTGAGACAGGAAGATTCCAGGGTTTGGACATGGCATGGTCTCTGGGGAAGCATAAGAGTGCGATTGTATAGGTAAATCGGGGCGTCCATTTCTTCCTCTTGGGTCGATGGACGGATCTGGCAAGCTGGACAAGAGCAGCAACATTCTTTGGTTTGGTTAGTATATCGCATAAAGTCATCCTCGTCCAAGTGCTGTGCCGAAGAAGCAATCAGTTCTTTGGAGAGAACAATGGCTTCACCGAAGTACTCCTCTGCTCTTGCCGTCCCTCCAGCTTGCAAGCTCTTGACACCATGATTGTTCAAGGCGCAGATTCTCTGAGTAACGGCGTAGTAGGTGGCTGGCAATGTCATTAGTATCACAATTTATTATTTTTGTAGGACCCAAAGCCGGAAATGGAAGTTATGGGAATATTGGGAATATTGGGAATTTGCTTCACTGATCGTTTGGTGTTAACGGAACATGCATGTGTGAACGGAACATGAGTTCGTTCAAGAACATACCGGATTTCGGCTGGTACGTGTACATATGTCGTTTTGTAGAATGGCTCAACTGACCTGGAACGACACTTAAGAGCCGCGAGGGCTGGATTCTCAACGCTATTCGTCAACGAAACAATTTTTTTGCCCCACTGGACCATTAGTGCTCAGTTGGTAACAAAAAACCATTAATTGTGAAGGATCAGATTCCGGAGCCTCTCCATTGTGAATATCCAGTGTCTAGCGTGTGATCAAGTGACGCTTTCCGGTTAAACATTTGGAGGCATACGATCAGATCCGAATTCTCACCATCAGACGGGCCATTTTGCCAGTTCAATGATGTCCCAAACGGATTGGTCCTGTTTGCTTTTTGGTTAGAGGTAAAAATACACTTTCGAAACATAGAGCCTGAAAAATGAAAAAATGAAGGACGGATCGATTACAGAGCTCTTTTTGGTAATCAATACGGTACTGGTATTTGACACCATGCATGCTCAAAAGATACTGTAAAGAAATATTTTGATCTTTTTATTATTGCAAGACAACCAATGATGTCCGGACACGTGTAATTGCGTGCATCCTGTAAATAACCTTTGGACAGAGGACGGACGTGCGAAATGAAAAGCCTTCCAAATAAAAGCAAAAGAAATTTCCTACATATTGCGAAAGACAATGACCGGACACTCGCCAGCTGCCATATGTGTTAGTCGTCTGCAGCAAAATGTAATAGGTGTAGTCGTCATCGTCTCACACTTCAACTCTCATCTTATCGCATCTCTTCGTAGGTACAATTACGTGGTACGTGTACCAGGTGCCGTAGGAAATATAAAACGAGACAACAACGAAGACGGACCAATTTCAAATTGACCCATCGCTTCAAAACACAAACACAAACGCAAACACAAGCAAACTATATTTTATACAAAACACCGACAAAACCATGGGAAAGAAGAAAGAAGAAAAAAGGTCTTTGCTGGCAGACGCTGACGACGATGACGGTGATGACAGCGAACCTGAAAATGGATTTGGAACTCTCAAAGACGCAATGGTGAATGTCGACGACGACGATGACGGCGACACGGACGCTTTTACCAGTCAAACTTTTACGGGTTCCTTTGACGACGATGATGACATTGATGACAATATTGGAGAATCCTTTCGATCCACCTCGTCCAGTAATGGTGGCGGTGGTGACAGCAATCACAGTAAGCGAATGAGTCGGACCAGAACCTCGCAACGACGATCAATGCGAAACTTGACGCAGTCACCGGGTGGTCTAAGCAGTAGTGGGAGGTCTACTAGAAGATGTGATAGGACAAGGCAAGATCGCAATAAGTCTCCTGGGGCTATTTCTCGCAAGTCGGCTACGGCATCTCCCGGAACCCTGACTCGCAAGTCAGCTACGACATCTCCTGGAGCATTATCTCGTCACTCGATTAATGGACCCAGAGGCGCCAGCAATTCCCCTCATCATTTACGACGAGGCCCACGTTCACGCCGTCGCAGTATGGAAGCAAACGATAGTCCAAACAATGACAATTCGGCTCATAGTTGTGGAATTGAAAAAGGCAGTGGGAGTCAACGAAGTTCTTCTCGTCGGAGCAAAATGGGTTCCAATGCCATGGGTACCAGTATGCGCATGCTGTATTCCGGCCATGCTTCCGCGGACGAGTTGACGACTCCGGATTTGGACGATCACGAATCGGATCACCAAGAATTTGCTGAAGACAATATAGCTTCTTCGGATGATGACGGGGATCATGATGCGGAAGTAGTTCTAGATGAACTGGCGGACCTGGAGGGTCTAATACAGGCAGCCAAGATCAAGTGATTTCTTTTGTTTGTCATTGTGGAATATTATACTAATATCTGGCAGATTAGTTGGGTTGGCTGTTCCTTTACAAATGTTGGTCGGATGTTACTGTGTACCGACTGCGTCAAGTGATTATGTGAAGATACTGTACCGTACCGGTAGTGAATAAAGCTATAAACTCGTCTGGACAATTTTTATGCTGTACAAGTAGATGTTATGGACAGGTTTTATATATGTTTGAATAGCCTTTTTCTTTGTTCCATGGTACGATAGAGGACGGCGCTTCGTGCTGACATCCCGGTGGGTACCAGTACTGGTACCGCGTTTCTATTTCTTTTACATGTGATGTTTAGTCCATCGAATCAATCAATCAATGGGTCATTTTCAATTTTGTTATTGTGACGACGATGTCCGTCATCATGTCACGAAGAGCTTCGATGAGAGGTCAATAATAATTTCGCGGAGAGTTTGAAGTTTTCGTCAATTCAATCCAAAGGGCATCACTGGCCTATTCCTATTGTATCCATTAGACTTGCTCTTCTGAAACCAACACTGCACTACAACACTAGCTATTATGTCATCATCCGATGAAGTGGTTCGAGTTGTCGCTTGCGTGATTCGACGCAGCACTTCAATCGATCTGGGACTTACCTTTCGACACGATGTGGTGAATGGGTGTTTGGTGATTGAGAGTATTTCCGGCAATGGCCTCTTTGCAAACACTGGACTCAAACTAGATCAGCAATTGGTCAAATTCAATGGTCATCGCTGCTTCCGCATCTCCAAAAGTAAATTGGAAAAGACTGAAGTCTTGCTGAAACAAGCCAAAGGAATTGTTACCATTGAAGTGCAAACGCCCAACTTGGTCATCCCCGCAAATGCTCGAGAGATTACCGAACATCAAGTCTTTACCATTCAAAAGGCAACGAGATCATTTCAATTGGGACTTGGATTGGAAAAAGTACAGACACCCAAAGATAGTCTTCGAATTGTCAAGGTGTCTCCCACCTTTCAAAAGGTTCTGGGACTGGGTCAGGGCTTGCAATTGGTTAGTGTCAATGGATCTCCCTGTAATGTCGATGATATTGAGAGTGTTCATGAACAAATGAGAGTAGCATACCCTTTGTTGTCTTTGGGGTGTATTGCCACTGCCATTAATCCAAACTTTTCGGAGGATGGCGAACCCAAAGCGGCTGCTGGTGCTGACAAGGAGGAAGAAACCAACGAGAGCTTAAGAGTGATCGCCTGTGTCCTTCGTGCCAATGTGGAAATGGATCTTGGAATTACCTTTCGTCGGGGAGTCGAAGATGGTCATTTGGAAATCAATTCCGTCTCCAAAAATGGATTTTTTGGTCAAACCGCCCTGAAACCAGGTCTCAGAGTGCTCCGCATCAATGGACATCGCATCAGCAAAAAACGCATGAATCAAGCAGTGGGATTGCTCCAACAGGCACGTGGTTTGGTCACAGTGGAAGCCTACAAACCAACCAGCGCACCTGTTTCGGGCAATACAATTACAGAACGTCAGGTCTTTTGCATTCAAAAGGCCACCAAGGCCTTTCAAATCAATTTGGGCTTGGAGCGGATTCAGACTCCTGATGATACCGTGAGAATAACAGAAGTCTCGCCAACCTTTCAAAAGGTTTTGGGATTGCATCAAGGTTTGCAAGTAACCAAAGTCAATGGCGAAAAGTGCAATGCACTCGACATTGACAGTGTCAAGAAACAAATCGACGATGCCTTTCCCATGCTGGTTCTGGATTGTACTGCTGCTATCGTAATTGAAAAGAAGCCAGAAGAAGATGAAGATGAGGACGAAGAGGACGAGGAAAATGTTCGTGTCGTGGCTTGTATGGTTCGTCCGCCCAATGCGGCACTGGGAGTTACCTTTCATCCCGATACCGAAAAGGGTTGCTTGGCCATTGATTCTGTTGACAAGGGTGGGCTCTTTGCAGGTACTGGGCTTAAGAAGGGGCAATTTATTGTGCGAATAAATGGAAAGCGGGTCAGTCTAAAGAACTTGGATCAAGCAACTGGACTGTTGGAAAAGATTACTGGTCGTGTCACATTGGAGGCCATTTCCGTCAAGGACCCCGAAGCTTCTTCCGAACGTCGTTTCTTGTCAATTCAAAAGGCCTCCAAAACCATGCAAATTGATATCAATATGGGAGCCATTCAACTGCCCGAAGAATCAGAGCCATCTCTGCGCGTTTTGGAGGTGCCTGCCACTTTTCAAAAGCTTCTTGGTTTGTTGCCGGGTCTCAAGCTTTTGAAGATTAATGGTACAAGATGCAACATGAACGATATTCCAAGTGTTCACACGCAAATGGATCAAGCCTTCCCCCTCATGACACTTGAATGTATTGCCACCTTTCTTCGGAAGAAGGATGATGAGTCGGTTGGTATCAAGGAGATTAAGATCTCCAACGAAGAAACCAAGAGTGGTGATATTGCTCGAGTTGTGGCCTGTATTATGCGGCCGGATCCTTCTACCGACCTTGGCCTTACTTTTAGAAAGGATATCGAGAATGGTGGTTTGATCATTGAGTCGGTTGCCGCGGATGGTATCTTTGCTGGCACTGGATTGGAAGCAAACCAACGACTTACCAAGATCAATGGTAAACCTACTCCCAAGAGAAAGTTGGATTCGGCACTGGAGTCACTACAAAAAGCCAAGGGCCGCATTACTCTCGAGTCGGCTTCGATGACCACAGATCCGAATTCGACTTCCGAATGTCAAGTGTTTAGTATTCAAAAGCCACACCAGAAGTTCCAGCTTGGTTTGGGATTGTCTTCCAACAAGACAGATGAAGGGGCAATGCTCAAGATTTCAAAGGCTTCGGCGACGCTTGAGCGTGTTCTTGGTTTGAAGCAAGGGCTGCAATTGGAAAAGATCAACGGCGTATCGTGCAATGCCAATGATATTCAGGCTGTTCAAAAGCAAATGGACGAAGCCTTCCCAATTCTCTCACTGCAATGTATAGCATCGATTGAGAAGGTCAACATGACACTCAAACGTGTTGATAGTGACTTGACAGCTGGATCGTCGGTCCCCACGACTCCGAGCACCGACGCAGAAGAGGATGCTCGATACGCCGCAGAAGCAAAGGCCGAGGAGGAAGCCAGAATCAAGGCTGACGAAGAATTGAAGCAACGGGCTGAAGAAGAAGCCCGTCTGGCGGCAGAGCTCCGAGCTCGCGAAGAAGAAGAAGAACGCCTCAAGGCTGAGGAGGAGGCCCGTCTCAAGGCAGAACAGGAAGCAAAGGCTAAGGCAGAAGAGGAGGCCCGAATCGCAGCGGAACAAGCCGAGGCAGCGCGCCGCAAGGCAGAAGAAGATGCGAGGTTGGCAGCCGAGGCTGAAGCTGAAGCCGAATCGGCCCGTCTCCAGGCTGAGGAGGAGGTCAAGGCCAAGGCAGAAGAGGAAGTTCGATTGAAGGCTGAAGCTGAAGCACAAGCCAAAGAAGAGGAGGAAGCCAAACTCAAGGCCGAAGAAGATGCTCGCAAGGCGGCAGAAGAATCCGAAGCTGCAAAGCTTAAGGCAGAAGAGCAGGCGCGAAAGAAGGCAGAAGCTGAGGCAGCACGCATGAAAGCTGAAGAGGAGGCCAAAGCTCAAGCGGAGGCAGAAGCCAAGGCCAAGGCAGAAGCTGAAGCGAAAGCCAAAGCCGAAGAAGAGGCCAGGAAAAAGGCGGAAGAAGAATTCAGAAAGCGGCAAGAAGAGGAAGCAAGACTCAAGGCCGAAGCAGAAGCCAAGGCTAAGGCAGCTGAGGAGGCAAGAATCAAGGCAGAAGAAGATGCCAGACTCAAGGCCGAAGAAGAATTCCGTCTCAGGGCCGAAGAGGCGGCGCGACGCCGGGAAGCACAAGAGGCTAAGGAGAAGGCACAGGAGGAAGCTCGTCTGAAGGCTTACCAAGAGTCCAGAATGCGTGCCGAAGAAGAAGCTCTTCTTTGGGAAGAAGCCACCAAGCAAGCCGACGAAGAGGCCAAGAAAGCCAAGGAGGAGGAAGAAAAGCGGAAAGAAGCAAAAGAGAAACGCATTGCCAAGAGTCGAGAAGCTCAAAAGAAGTTTGGAGATGCTACTGGTGGAGGTTCTGGCTTTGGATTCTTTAGTTCTGGTCTCAACGACCCGCTCATCAAGGTCAGAGAGAAGAAGGAAGAGGAAGACGACGATCTAATGCTTCCTCCACCTACAAGTACGAGTGCTGGTGTCGGCGAAATGGACGAGGTCGACGATCTCATCCGTGCTGCAGAGGAACGTCAAGCACGAATTGAAAAGGAATTGTTGGATTTGGTATGGGATGATCTATAGACTAGCGAAAGAACCTTTGCATTTTTAAAAAAATCATAGTCGGGGCTGCAGAATCAATAATTCTATTGGCATAAATTCAACTGTATACCTTTGTTAAAAAATGCAGTAGGGGAAATGATGATGATCTAATCGATCCAATACATCGATCAAAATGAAATCAAAGAATACTACCTCTGCAAATGCATATAGGTCCTACAATGATAAGTTGGTGATTAACAGTTTGCAGTTAAACACATTATGCACTATTTTATTTTACGAAACTAGACACAAGCATGACAAAAGGGACCAGATCGGCTCGAAGAGAGGCTTGGGTCATTCGTTGAGTGGCAGTTAGTGTCGCGAAATGAGCGAGCCCCAGCAGGCACAAAGATTCTAATTGAATGAGGATTTAAAGTTGAACATCCGTTTCAATATTCATCCCACGATGACAAGTCTTGATTGAATGATGTTGTGCATTGGGACATGCTACGCATGTTTATATACGTACTTTGTTTCTGATGTGATTAGATGATTTTGACTGATGATGTGATGGTAATAGTCATACAATGGGGAAATCACGCCATCAATTGCACCATCAATCTCAACGGGGAGACGACAAACATTTCTATTCAGTGTAAAAGTACTTTGATAATTCCAAATCCGCAGAACGTACTTCGACAGTCTGCTTGCTATTATTGCGCGCACTTTTAAAAACCCATCACCATACACATATTGAATATACCAAAAGGTACCGCCAGCCAGCTACCATAACATCTGATGTCGATAGTATGAAAGACAAAGAACCAAATTCCAGCGATCCCGTTAAGTTGACCACCTCCTCACAAGCGTGTATTGACGATTACTCCATTTGGAAAAACTTGACAAGTTGGGTTCAGAAGAAACATGGCGGACTTGTTCATCAAGCACTCCACATGGAAACAACCAATAACGGAAGCAATCGCGGAGTGATTGCTAGCCGTCCAATTGATCAAGGAGAACTACTTATTCGACTGCCATCCTCTTGTATTCTAAGTGGAAGGACACTGTTACATAAACCAGACTATGCGAAATCTTTACGACAAAAATCATCTTGGATGCAATGTGTTTCATCCTTCTACCTTGCGTCATCGTCGAACGAGAATGACAATTGGAAACCATACTTGGACTCTCTCCCCCAGACATATGAAACTCTTTTTCAATGGTCCAATGAGGAAATCAAAACATATTTGAAAGGTACTACCTTGGGTGCCATGGTACTAGCAGATCGAACCGAAGATTCCATGAAAACTCGTTATCAAACAGCAGTGCGACCAGTCTTGGACGAACTGAAATTGCTAGGCCAGGAAAAACTAAGTGAAGATGACGAAATGAAGATGTTTCTGAATGCCTGCATGTGCATTTCCACCCGTGGATTTCATTATTCGGGTGAGGGGCATGACGAAGAAGAATCCTACAAAGGACCCTTTTTGCTGCCCATTATTGATATGTTGAATCACAATCCTTCCAAATCTTGTACCACACTACAGTATTCGGAAGGTTGCTTTAGCATGGTTGCCGAGCGCCCCATAGCCCAAGGGGAAGAAATTCTTCATTCGTATGGAGATTCCTTGACATCGGCACAACTCTTGCAAACCTTTGGATTTGTCATGGTTCCTCCTTTACCATCCACTGCGGAAATTGGCAACCATTCCAAAATGACACCATGTCTGACACCAGCCTCGCTTTCGAAATCCAAGCATTTGATTCCTGCCTGTCAAGCCATGAAACAATCTGGAATCCCCAAGCGCCTTCAATCCAAACTTATTGAGCTCAACAATCAGGCCCGAGGAGGAATGGAAGAAGACGAGGAAGAGTCCTGGGAGGTGTCAGATCTTCCCATTCGGGACGAGGATGGAATCTTGTCCGAGGATGTTTTGATTGACTGCAATCAAGAGGTGGGTAGTAATGGTAGTAATGAAAGCAGCAGTACTACTGATCAGCACCAAAACGACGACGAGACTGAGCCCAACAACAACAATAAGAATAATAATCACAAGGGATTGACCGATGAATTGATCACTTGGATGTGCTTTCAATTCTTGCCATCCGAAGCCTACGAAGAACTGATATGCGACGATAATGGCAATCATAATAAAGTGACCACCTTGTTGGATGCTTCCATTCTAGAAGATTTGTATCTTGGTATCCTGGTCTGCCGGTCCCTCTTGTTGGCACTGAACAAGAAACTGGACGACTATGATGATGAAAATGAAAATGATGATGAGCGACATGAGACTACCAAGCAGAAAGAACCTTGCTTGTGCGAAACTACCAATGCGGTTGTGAATCGACTGGAATCCTTACTGGCCCAAGAAGTACCACCCAAGCCCCCATCTCGTGGCAATAGTGTCACTACTACCGGTAGTACTACTACCATTCAAGAACGTGCCCAATATGGATGGACCGTTCGTCAGGAAGAATTGTCCAACTTGAAAGTATTGGCCATTCAAGTATCCTGCATCATGAAGTGTTTGTACGAGGAGCTAAAGAAGGGAGGAGAAATTGCCACAACGGAGGAGCCCAACGCAAAACGGGCCAAGATGGAGGCGGAATAGATGCATGATACACAGATGGCGCAACATGGTACTTTGATATTTGTGTTCGCTTGTTATATTACATTACTATTACTATTACTATTCGAATAGAAAATCTAATCTGATGTAATACAATGAAATGTAATGAAATGAACTGAAATCCACGTACCCCAACAATGGATTCATTCATTCACAACCATGCCATATACGCAGCCTCCTGCATATGGCCGGATCTATAGAGATGCAATGCGAGCACAGAATTCAAGAGTCGATTCCTCGTTTCACAATGAATCATTCTTCGTATACCCATCAAATAATAATGCTGCCAGCAAAAATACTTTCCCATTCCCAATCGACCAACAGCATCAGTTGTTGATGCTAGAGTCAGTCAGTCAGTCAGTCAGTCAGTCAGTTGTTCATTCCTCTTCATTATTATCATCATAATTCAATATCGTGAAGCGTCGTTGATTTAGATTCAACCATTCACAATCCCCATCTTCGTATTCAATATAATGAATATCCTTTTCCTTGCGACTCTTGTCCATTTTGGTCAGAGTACCTGGAAAGGATTCTTGTTCCGCCGGCCAATAAATCGACAATTGGCAGCCAATGTTCAAGGTCGAAACAAGTTCTTCCTTTTCTTGGTTGAAATTGGCATTTGGATCATTGTCCACTCCCCAACAATAGGCATCTCCATTATTATTCACGTCCAATGCTTCTTGGCTATCATTGTACTTGTCGTCTTCCCACTGGACGGTCACCAATCCCTGACGATGATTCGACTGGGCATTGTAATTTTGGGTAGAAGCAAGGACGCGACCCTTGTACCACCAATCGTCATCCTCGTAATGTACCCAAATAGTATCCCCTACCATGACTGTACTGGGTTGTTTGGGATGGGTGCGTTTGCGTTTGGCCGCTTCGGATGGAGCTGCCTGAAAAGTAGTAGTGGTGGTGGTGGCGGATGATTCGCCAGTCGTAGCAGTAGTTGTAGAAGTAGTAGTAGGTGATATTCTTGCCGCCTCCTCCTTGTTCGTTTTGGCTCGTTTGGAAGAAGAAGTATTAGTAGTAGTACTACTACTACTACTACCTTGAGAGCGATTCTTTTTCTCTTTCTTCTTGTTCTTATTCTTCTTGTTGTTGAGCCGTTTTCTCTTTAGGTTCTTCTCACAGCAAATCGTCGTCTCGCAAAAGGGATTCTCTTCCAAAAGCTCCTTTTTGAGGGATCCCACCTTCTCCCGAATGGTTTCAGGACTAAAAAGAAACTTGTCTTCAATGGTCCCATCTTGTTGTTTGACAACTACTGCAATGGGTTGCTCGTGTTGTTGCCAATCGGCTGCAGTGTCATCTGCTACGGCCAAAGTGGCCTTGGTTGGGATTTCTGCTTTTGCCTTTGTTTCTTTGCTAGTAGTACGTTCTTTGCTACTCTCACTCCGAGCCACCAAATCAACACCAGCATTCCAAAGGGCGTCTTGCTGCTTGTCAGACATGATGCCACAATCGTACATTTGTTGTTGGAGTTCCACCCAAGTCTTGAGTGAGGAATGCTTTGGTTGACAAAGGGTTTTTTCTACCAATTGTTGTTGTTGTTGTTGCATGACATCCACAGGCTCTGGCGAGGAGGAGTGCCCTTGTGATTTTTGAAGCGCCATGGCATCGGCCTTGAAAATGCAGGATTGGTAGAGCGACTTGAGCTTTCGCAATTGACGTGTTTCATGGTCCAACAAGAGTTTTGGTGCACAATCATCATCATCATTATCATCATCATCATTATCATAATTACTAGCAGCGGCTATTGTTGTTGTTTGCTTTTTATTCGTTTTGAATGATTTCTCGCCCTTCTTTTTCTTCTCTTGTTTGGAGGTTGATGCCATTGGCAAATCGGATGTCATTGGTGTGTTGCCCATATTACAGTACCGGTACTGATGCCAGAACAGCAATCCGAACAGCAATCCCAAGAGCTATCACAATCAATAAAAGCCTTTAAAATATACTCGTAGTTGAAGTCTGCGGTATATCGTTGGCTCCGCCGGTCTGCAACAATATAACTGCTCCGACTTTTTTGAAACCGCGCCAAACCACGAATACCTACGAAATGTACACGTGCACACGTACGGTACTTACCACGCACGCGGGACCGCGAAACGGACAGCGGGGCCGCTCACAGCACATTGAAAAACATGCAAAAGTCCCGTTACGGACGGGAACACTTTTCAACAAGAGTACTTGTAGTGTTGCTTTTTTCTACATGTATGCATGATGTACACTGTATGGTACTGGTACTGGGTACTAGTACTCACGAATTCCATGCAAAGTCCCGTTTTCCTTCAAATAGTAGTACTTGTCGCTAGCTAAGAATGTGATCCACAAGAACAAGAATAAAGAAACGTGGAGGAGTGAGTCCAGCAGCACACAGTATTACTACTACTACTACTACTACCAGTATCTTCCGTTACTACAATCACTACAGTACTACTTGTTTATGCCTTCTTGGCCTTGGCCAAAAGTTCTTCTGGCATGAGCGACGAGTGATGGTGACTAATCTTCCATTCACCATCTTCAAAGACATAAACAAAACTGTATCGTGCCCGGACCGAAGTACCATCCGTTCCCTTGAGGAATTCGTAAATCCCCACATCCTTGCACCAATTCTCGCCAATGCTAACATAACTCTCAATGATCTTGCCCTTTGGTTTGAGTTCCAAAAAGTGATCAAAGTAATCCTTGATTCCTGCATAGGTGGTACGTGGAATGTCCGACACGGTTGGCAACAACACGGCTCCCTTGGCGTATCGTTTGGTGACAGCGTCCGAATCTCCCGTGAGTAGGGCGTCGTTCCACAAATCAAAAAGTCCACGAACTTCGGCTTCGCTAATCACTTGGCCAGGAGTTTCGGGCATGCCCGACGAGTGATGATGCTTGATCTTCCATTGTCCATCCACTAGTTTGTACAAGAACGAGTATCGGGCACGGATGCGCATTCCATTTTCAAAGGCAAATTCGTAGATACCAACGTCCATGGCACTTCCAGGAGAAGTGGAGACTGTGCGAGCGAGTCAGTCAAAATGATGGGAGGGCGTCGTCAAATGATTCGAGTGAACGCGAGGCAGTCAGTTAGTCAGTTAGTCAGTTAGTCAGTTAGTCTCCAACAAACAAACAGCATGACGACGATTCCAGCAGCAGCAGCAGCCATTTTGTTCGACAATCAGGCCATACAATACAATACGATACGATACGATACGATACACCACGACAAGTAGTATTTTACGTACTGTAACTTTCCAAAATTCGTCCCGTTGGTTTCTTTTCCAAAAAGTGCACAAAGTAATCACGAATGCCAGCATAGTCCGATCGGGGAATGTCCGACTTGGTGGGGAGCAACACGGCACCATCGGCATAACGCATGGCGACGGTGTCAGGATTTCCAGTTTTCAACGCCAAATTCCAAAGTTCAAACAAATCACTGACTTCACGGGGAGTCAAGATTTCGTTGGTGGGTTCGACAGGACCAGGAGTGAACTTGGAAAATTCGGGACCACTCTTGGCAGCCATCATGGGGTTACTGGTAGGGGCGCCCCTCACGGTGGAAGACGAAGCAGCAATGTCGTTTGTGGTTCCACCTCCCAACACAGTACTAACACCCGCAGTCAAAGCAGCGACAGCGGCAATGGCTCCACCAGCAAGGAAAGTCTCACGAGAGATGGTGATGGAATTGTCGTCGGTAGTGGCAGCTGGGGATGGTGGCGGGTAGACTTGAGCAGGAACATTCGTAGTTCGTGGAGTGCCCAACAAGTATTGCGATCCACTGCGAGTAGAAACAAAAGAAGCAGGAACGGCTGCCTGAGGATTCACCAAGGGAGAAGTGGAAATGATCTCGCCATCGGTCATATCAGGGTGACCTTGGGTTTGGCCAACGATGGATCCATCTTGGGTCAATTCCCAGTTTTCAATCAGAGTGGCATCCAAGGCAGGATTGATGTTGCGGACAGATCCTGCTTGTGGAAGCACAAAGGCCCCGGTAGATCCAATGGCCAAGGCGGCAACGAAGACATTCATGGACAACTTCATCTTGTTTGATTGCAAAATGGAAGATACTGTGTGGCGGGAGGTTCGAATGCTTCTCGCTTCCACGAATTATTTGAGAATAAGATCGTTGACATGCTCCAATTCTGTTGGATTGCTTTTTTCGGCAGGCACGCAGACGTCAGAGGTTTCAGTTACGGTAGTGTTGGAGAACTGTTGGAGTACGTCATTGATTGTCATGTGGTCGAATGTGTCGTTGTCAAAGGAGTCGGAATTTGCGTGCTTGCGCGTGCTTTGCGCATTGATATCTGAGGTTGTTTGCGTGGATTTCTTCTGTCGTACGGTACCGGTATACCGGTAGTATCCACCGCGGGTCCAACTATCATCGTCTCATCCCGGTATAGTAGCAGTATTACATAGTGGCAGCAAAGAGAGAGAGACTATTCATCAGAGGCTACTGACAAAAGTCTCGCAGAACAATGCCTAAATAATATCATACAGTACGGTACCAAAGAGGCAGAATTTCACAGCACCACTTTGATCGAATAATAAAATCTTGAATGACAAGTTACAGAAGTATATAAGGAATAGCAAATGGTATTCTTTGCAGACAAAAAGGTATCTGAACAGAGGTACCGGTACCGCATTGTTGTATATGGCTTGGAATGGAAAGCAAGAAGGCGACAGAATTGATCACACCACGTCAGGTAGTGAACATCAATGGAGTCGTAAAAATTCTGCATTTTGTGAATGGAATTCGTTTCTAACACCTGTAAAGTGTCAAGACATTTATGAACAGAAACGGTTACATAGTTTCCTGTTCCGTCTTTGGAGGCCCAAACGCCTTCTTTGACCACAAACCACCTAAATGTTTTAGAAAGCGACATTCCTGACCTTCTCCCACACCTTAAATACTCTTTTATCAATCCAGTTCAGTGAACATTGAAAAGTCATCAGAAGAATGCCTTCTCCATCTTCTCCAGTCAAACTTCCAAAAATCCAAAAGCAAGACTGACAAAAATACACAGGAAAGCCTCATAATTTTCTCGGCCACTCAATTGAACTAGTACAATAACACACAACATCCAAAATGGTTGCCGAAATGTCCTATTCCACCGTCTCCAATGTCATTGACACTTGGGAACAAGTCAGAAGAAGAGAGAACTACGAACAAGAAGTTGGAACCAAGCTATTTCAAAAGTAAGCATTAACACACGTTCTTTTGACATCGCTCCTGATTCGTTGTTCTATTCGCATCAGTTTGCTAACCGCACATCTTCCTTCCCTATCTTTTACCTTAGATTTTTCTCCATTGAACCAGAAGCCAAGGCAATTTTTGGATTCCGCCCCGATATGGACCTGAGCTCCGACGAAGTTGTCAAGAACAAGCGATTCATCAAGCATGCCCAATTCTTTATTCAAATGATTGATCGTGCCCTTTCCTTGCTAGGCCCCGAAATCGAAATGCTGACGGAAATTATGCTCGAGCTTGGAGAAAAGCACGTCCGATATGGTGTCAAGGCAGAGTACTTCAACTCCATGGGAACTGCTTTGATTCATGCTGTCAAAACAGTACTCGGAGAATCAGAATTTACAGAAGAAATTCGGGCTGACTGGCTTGAAGTCTATGGTGCTCTATCATATGATATGATTCGAGGACAAAAGAATGCTCATTAAAAGAAAGAAGGAAACCTTTTTCCAGGGGGGTTGACCGCGATGGTTACCACTTGCGCGCTATGGTGTACATATTAGGACTACAACAAACAAGTTGTTTCATTTTTAGGATTGAATGTATTTTAAAGTGAAAGCATATTTAATACATTTATATTGATATTTTCTTTACAATTGAATGTTTTATTCTACCGGTACGAATAACTTTATCAATAGAAGATAAGTCGTAGGCGACGTCGTCGTCAGAATAGTTAGATGTGGCTATGATGTGAAAGGGTGTCATTTCAAATGCGTCTACTGGGATACGTGCTGTGGAGCCGCTTCGAGAATCATCAAGTCCATGAGGCCACCGTTGCATTCGAACTGTGGTAGCATACCTTGTGCACAGGAAGATGTTCGAATCTAAATCCAGGAGGTGTAAATAACATACTTAGCGATCGAGGAGGATCCTTCGAAAGCACGGCCTGACTCATCGTCGACGGAGGATGGAATAGATATGTTCCGCAAGATGTTGCAGCGAGCTGGCTGCTTCAGTTTGATGGGCGTTGAGTTTCCAGACAACGATAGCTGCAAGCTTTCGCCGAACTCCTTCGTTCGCTGCAACATCTTGCGGAACATATCTATTCCATCCTCCGTCGACGATGAGTTCCTACCGAGATCCTCCAAGCTAGACGGCAAGGCAACTGCGCTCAATCGATCAAAAGAGGAGAAAGCCATTGCGTCAAGATATTTCAGCCCTTCACGAAGGCCAACATCGATGAGGGAACGACAACAGCAGAAGGCGCTGTGGCCAATAGTCTCCACCGTCGTTGGGAGAGACAGAGTTTGTAGAGAGCGACACGTAGCAAACGCACGTAAGCGAATTTCCTTCAAACCTTCCTGTAGTTCTATATTGATCAGTGAAGAGCAGAATCGGAAGGCATCATCTCCAATAACCTCCACGGTTGATGGCATCAATACCGTTGTGAGCAATTTGCATGAATAAAAAGTATCGTGTGGAAAAATTATCAGGCCTTCTGGTAGGTTTACAGTTACCAACGAAGACGATTGAAAGACTCCTTCGCCAAGGCTTAGTTGTTTTTCGTGCAGTTTCAAATGCGAACATGGAAAGGCCAAGCCAGTGGAGGCAAAATCGTCAATTCCCTCGATTGCAATTGTCTTTTTAAGGCCACCTACTGGGTATCACAAAACTGTCAAGCGATCCGCAGATGCGAAAGACATCGGAGCCAATTTCTTGTAAGCCTTCTGGAAGTTCAATATCCCTCAGAAGACTGCAGCCCCAGGAAGCGGCTGCACCAACGACCTTGAGCCCCTTTTCGAGTCTTACACATCAACCAAATGTTCGCAATTCGCGAAGGCAGAATTCCCCATGATTTCCACTGATAATGGAATGCAGAATGGCCACACTTTTGAGAGAATCAACATAGTTCATGAAGACTCTTTTTTCCTATTTCTCGCACTGAGGGATCCATCTTGACATGGGTAATACCCTCTGGAAGTTCATCCCTGCTCTGGCCTGTGTAGACGAACCAGACTGCTGACGGCTGGGCATCTGAATCATCCATTTCTTCATCCATGATCTCGCTGTTGTATTATACAATATTATATGCCTCTTACATATTGGCTATGATGGTATGTATAGAATGTTGACGAAGGGCTTGCGCACCTTGTTCTTTTGTTGTCTCAAGTGAGTGAGTCAGTCTACGTATGGGAAGTGTCATCATCTGACGGACCCGGATCTATAAATTGATTGACTCATTCGACTGAGGAAGTAGTAGAGAGACTACAGTTCTACTGTATAGTTTCATTAGAACAATACCGCTTTTTGAAGAGAATAATGCACTGTATATATTTCATGGTGATGTTGATGAAGGATTGCTTGTGCATTGCTTCTCTTGGGTGTGGTACTTTTTAGATCGCAATATGGTATGGTCACATGTCCGTGACCGCATTAAAAATATTGCGATTCATTCGAAACAATATCTCCAATTGTCCGCACACGCATTGCATAGTAACTATTTGCTGCAAATTCAGCAACTGTTCCCTTCAACGCCTTTCCAGAAGTTGGACATGAATAACAAGACAATTCATATTCTGCGATGCTCCATTGCAAGGCGTCCACTCAAGCGGAGGAGCCATGCCACATTTGCTTCGGGTCATCACCGTTCCATTCAACCAACACCACCAAGACCTCCTCCACAACAAACCACTCGACCACCCAAGAATGACCATGTCTTTCCCAACATTGAACGTCGCAATTGTTCTACTGTTTCCACTCTTCGAGGATTCAGCAGCCAACGAAGTGAAACATCGACCAAGGAACGAGAACCCATTGTGACAGATGAAGGCGTCATATTGCATCAAGCAGATCCTTCCGACAATGATGGCCAAGGACTTGTTTGGGGCAGCGTGCTTTGGCCCAGTGGTGTAAGCCTCTCCAAGTATTTGTATTATCGGTATTCGAACGATGCTACCATCACCAAAAATGGTGATAGTTGCCGTCCACTTCGAGTGCTGGAATTGGGGTGTGGTACCGGAATCGTGGGCCTGACCTTGGCCAAAGGTTTGCCACCAACCGTTATCAGTCGAGTGTCATTAACAGATTCCGAAAGTGCGCTATGGTCCTTGCTGCGAAAGAATATTGACTGCAATGTTGTTCCTAATGCTATTTCAACAGGAGGAGCTACGTCATCATCATCATCATCATTGCGACATGACCAACAAAAAGAGAAACGAGTCGTCATTCACGGACTGGATTGGCGAGACCCCAGCACCTTTTTACCAGCTCGAGACTTTGATTTGGTAGTGGCTGCTGATGTTTTGTATTCTGGTATGGATAAACTGTTTGCCCGTGCACTGGCATCTCATTTGGCACGTGATCATAATGAAGCCTTTGTGGCCTGTCCCTTTCGTAAGGATTCGCCATTGGAAGGCTTCTTTGGGGCCTGCCATCGTTTGGGATTAAACGTGGAGCGTCTTGAAGATAAGGAGGGAAGAGCAACCGGAGCCCATTTTGGAATGGATGCTTTTCAAGTCTTTAGTAGCAACGAATTCGTGCCCTTGGAAGAATCATCGAATATGGAACATGTGACCGCTTCACCCAGTTTTGCGCCAGAGAATGAGCAAAGCGTTCAAATATTTCGAATATATCGTTCGAAAGGGAGACCAGAAGACGCCATTCGGATACGACGAGCCAGTAGAATATGATGTGGTATTCGTGAGTGACAATCGGGGGTCTCTCCCTTGTGTGTGCTGGCGTTTGGTTGGTGGATGCTGCACCAATCTCGAAGATAGGGAATGTTAGAGCCATTGCTTTGACATTTGGAAGCGATCTCCGAGTAGATGTATGGATGGATAACTTGATCTTGGATCGACTGAGCTGTGACTATGCCTGAAAGGAATCTGACATATTGGCACATGAGTTGGGCTTGGCTGACGAGTGGACTGACGATGTCCGAATGTGATGGCCCCGAGTGTCACACCCTGCCTTGTATTTCATGGCGGTTTTGGGTCTTTCAATGCCACTACTTGGTAAAAATGAAGATGCAGAGAGAGAGAGCAGTCTTACTATCGATGATTATGTGCTGGATAGAGATTTGCGATGTATACAAAAAGAACAATAAAATATGGTGACCAAACGCTGGGCGAAGTGCAGTCGGCGGACGCGAACGGACACTCTGAGTCATGAGCGTGAGTCATTCGTGATTGACGATGACGTAGTCAGCAATATACCTCTCATCAGAACAGAAACATATCATTTGTATATACTGTAACATCACATTCTTGCATCATCTTCTGTTTGACACAGGAATAGAACACAGATTCAGGTTTGTACTTCCTATACTTCTACCAAGAGTGACGTTACTCCAAGAATAAGCGAAGAAGTACTGCAATTAACCAAAAAGAATCAGCTCTAAACTCAATCATCGTGGTCATCAACACGACAACATGAAGTTCAGCATTCTCGCCCTTTTGGTGCTCCCATCCATTGGATGTCAAGCATTCCAACCCAATGTCATCTCCACGAAATCGTTGCGCCATGGTAATCCTCGTCGATTCACCATCTCTCTGCGAGAAGCAACCCTTGAAGAACCAACAACGTCAACAGGAGCAGAAACAACAGAAAAGTCACTGACTCAACGAATCATGGAGAAAACCAATGATTCCCAATCCAGTGGTGCTGGAGGTTCCTCAACATGGGATGCCTTTTTGAGGGCCGAAACAAACTGGGCTCGACTAAAGGACATGGAAGCCTTTGACTATGACGAAAAATTGTTGGGCAAACGACAAGACAGCTTTATTACAGATGATGCAGCCCAAGGCAGCCCCCGGGCATGGGCCACCTTGAGAGAAATTGCCGAAGGAAAGAAGGAATTAGACTATGATGTGGTAGTGTGCGGTGGTACATTGGGCATCTTTTTTGCCACTTCTCTCTTGTTGAGAAACCCGAATTTGAAAATTGCCATTGTCGAAGCTGGCAAGCTGCAAGGCCGCGCACAAGAGTGGAACATTAGTCGGAGCGAAATGAAAGAATTGGTCGAGTTGGGAGTCTTGACTGAAGAAGATGTCAAGGCAGTTATTACCACGGAGTTCCCTGGTTGTCGATCGGGCTTTAAGAACCAAGAAGTAACACCCTTGGAAGGTGGATATTTTGAAAATGATGTTGGCTATGAAATGTTCACTCCTGACGTCCTAAATCTTGGAGTGGCTCCTCAAATATTGTTGGAACGAGTCACCCAGCGATTCCGTGACATTGGTGGAACTGTCCTCGAACAGACTCGTTTGCAAGGCATTTGCGTGTCCGAAACCATTGGAGGAGCTTTGGACATTGGAGAAGATTCGGATGTCGTGACCTCTCGTCTTGTTCTCGATTGCATGGGTAACGCAAGCCCAATTTCTAGACAACAACGAATTGGTATGAAACCAGACGGCGTCTGCGCCGTCGTAGGATCCTGTGCTTCTGGGTTTGACCCCAATACAAACCTGGTTGGAGATATCATTTACACCAACACCGAAATCATGGATGTTGGAGGAGCCAGCATGAACCAGTACTTTTGGGAGGCTTTCCCTGTTGGCATTGGAGCCGAAGGAGGTATGAAGCCTGGAGAAAGTGATGTCAAGACAACCTACATGTTCACATACATGGTACGTATTATGTCGAATTGCAAGTTCTTCTACAACTGATTGATTCGGAGTCCAACCATTTTATTCAAATCCAATTCTACTCTGTTTAACAACTACGTACAGGACGCTGAGAAGGAAAGACCATCTTTGTCGGCATTGATGGATGATTACTGGAAACTGCTCCCTATCTATCAGAATTCCATCACGGATCCCGAGAAGGATTTAGATTTCCGACGAGTTTTGTTTGCCTTCTTCCCCACCTACCGTGACTCGCCCTTGAAACCAAAGTGGTCCCGAGTCTTGGCGGTGGGTGATGCTAGTGGTATCCAATCTCCTTTGAGCTTTGGCGGGTTTGGCGCACTGACACGGCACCTCGAACGAATCACGG
Organism: Cylindrotheca closterium; assembly: GCA_933822405.4. Taxonomy (NCBI): domain Eukaryota; phylum Bacillariophyta; class Bacillariophyceae; order Bacillariales; family Bacillariaceae; genus Cylindrotheca; species Cylindrotheca closterium. The sequence continues at coordinate 15,530 of CAKOGP040000624.1, read as the reverse complement.
ATGCCCTTTCCGATGCTTTGGAAGACGACTTGTTGCACAAGGACGATTTGGGCAAAATCAATGCTTACACTCCGAATCTCAGCGCAGCATGGATGGTACGTTTGTTTGAGTTGATGCTTTGATTGGAATTCTGAAACCCCGAATTCTCACCGATTTTCAATCTCGTTCACTCGATCTGTTGACTATTTTTCATTAGTTCCAAAAGGCAATGTCAGTCAAGACAGGACAAAGAGTAAACCCAAAGTTTGTGAATCGGCTACTAGCTGTCAACTTTGAAGTCATGGAGAACATGGGAGAAAGAACGATCAAGCCATTCTTGCAGGATGTTGTACGACTAGATGGTTTGGTTGGCAGCCTTGCCAGAAGTTTCGTTGCAGACCCACTCTTCATGCCTGAGATTGTAGCTCACGTTGGCCTTCCCCGATTGGTGGACTGGCTTGGACATGTGAGTATGATTGCATTATATACACTATTGGACAATGCTGCAAGTCCACTTCTGGGTCCCATTGCCGAGCAAACCACGGATCCCCGAAAACGATTTGAGTTGAAGCGGCAGATGGAGGCTTGGAAATTTGGTAGCGGAGGGGATTACAAGTTCTAATAACTATCCATAGATGATCCGTTTATTTGAAATCCTATTTCCTACTAGGAGTAGCTCCACATGAGAATGGATGACAGGCCGGCCGGCCACTATTAGTTAGTAATGTTGACCCATCGGACTAAAGTGCCATCTGTTTTCGTCGTTGACGTCGACAACAAAATGTGAATGTCGGAGGTAGATTTTCAGAAAACGTCAAAAACATAATAGCCACCGCGACGCTTATTTTCCGTTACCGGTAGTATGCTTCAAGCGTTGTTTGGCGGGGGTCAGAATACCACAAATACAGATACCAGTAACTCTGAGGCAGCAGCAGCAACAACAACAACAACAACAAACGCCATGGACGAATTTATCAAACAAGCTGCCTCCGCTGCCGGTGTCGACGAAGCCCAAGCGAAGAAGTTTGTGGGCATGGTCCTCGAGCAAATCCAAAAGAAGTCACCGGAAGAAGTCACTACCGAAATGGACTCCAAGATTCCTGGAGCCAGAGCTGTTATTGACGAGAGCGTCAACCAGAAGGATGAAAAGGAAATGCCCTGCATGCCCGTCCTTGATATGATCAAGAATTTGATTGATCAATTGACCGGTGGAAATGCTGGCATGCTTGAAATTGTTCAAAAGTCGGGAGTGACACCGGAACAAGGTACCGACATGCTCAAGAAGATTTTGGCTTTCCTCGAGGAGAAGCTTGGTGCTGAAACGGTTAAAAAGATCACTGCCCAGGTCCCTGCTCTTTCCAAAATCACTGCTTAAAATATAGAAGACTTGACATTCAAGAGAATGTGAATGGAACAAGGTTCTTTCATCATGACGATGGAAATGAAGCAAGTCGTAGTACCTGGCACTGCCCTAAATAAAAAGGTTATCAATTAGACATTTTTGATTTGCGCCTTTTCCCTGCTTTCTTTTGAGCTTCATTATTATCTCTTTGGCAGTTGCTTTCGTTTCAGTTTATGCTGTACGAAGGAGGCAAATCACATATCTATCTATGTCTACATGCTGATTGGACGATCTACTGTTTCACAATGCGATGGTGAAGATCATACTATGAATCTAATCTTTTTAAAACCTCAGAACCTTTGCTTTTGTATCAGAATGAATCAATCCTCATGCTTATCAGTTTCATCCCAGATTTTTCGTTAGTTCGCAAAAGTCACCATCAGTTGGATATATACGATATACGGATGGACAGTCACTACTGAATTGGAAACTGAAGGGTTCGAATGGTCTCCTTGGAGTTCTCCAGGACGCTACCTCTTCCGAGGGTTCAAATCTGGTTCAAGAACAGAAATAGGCATGCTGTCGACGGAGGATAGTTCCCTTTTGTTGGTATACTCACAATGCCGAGCAGAGCGGGTCAATTCCCAGCACAAATTTGACCAACTATCTTGACCCCTGGAAGTACTCGGAGACCATCAATGTTGGCGAGAGCGCAGCATCGCAAGAATTCCTTCGTTCAACCGTGGCCTGCTGCTGATCCGCGTTCCTTGCAATAAAACGCCAACTATGGACTCCAACATTTGGTCTTTTTGTTCCATAGTGGCAGTGACCACCGCTTTTTGCCTGCATAGGTGTTTTGCGAACCACACTATGCTTGACTATCCGTAGTTCGTTGGCCGTAGAGGACCCTGCAATACAAATATACAGGCTGATCAGAAACTCCCTTTCTGACAATGTCCCTCCAGATATCTCGTGTTTGTGGTGCAATCATTGACAGCATGTGACCCTAACAGGCTCAAAAGATACGGTAGGTCCAGCCATGCACCAGTATTTCCATTGCTGACGACGACTAGTACCGTCAACACTGGTAGTACTGGAGAAGCAAGCAAGAAAGCTAACTGTTCATTGAAGAACATAGCTCGATTGCATCATCTTCATTGAATTAGGCGCATCAGAATTTCGAAAGTCGATGGCGAAAGGTAAATAAAACCGGCCAATTCATGGCGGCATCCAGCGAGTAGGTGACGCAGGAAATGAAAACCCTTGTCCATCAGGGCGGTCATTTACTAAGGGAAAGACCAGGGATTACGTCCACTCAAGCACATTTAGCTCAACAGCCCTGATAAAATGCTTCAAAGGGAGCTCCATGAATAATTCCAGTGAGAATGAGACCTGATCCATCATGCCGACGATGTGCATGATGTCGTCGAGAGGAGGAGCCATCTGACAGAAGCATATTCTTGGTACTATCATAGAGAGCATTTTTAACGGACAAATACTCCATCGATGGGTATTAATAATCCATTGGGAGTATCCATTATATGATTGAAGATGGCCTTGTTTGGATGTGTTTGTACCACACGCAAATAAGATTTGACATGTGACATAGTGTGATGATCTGTGGGATGGGTGCGTATCTTTTTTGCTTGTATTCCTTTTAGTCGAATATATCAAGCCGGGCATCATATCTGTCCGTCATACGTTTGTTTGATGAACAAAAGATACGCAAACAATCATCATCTACAGTATATCACCGTTATTGTTGACGCCTTCAGTACAGCATACATATCCATCACTTGTTACCGAAAGCATGTTTTCCAGCCTCATTTTGAGTATCCTGCTCGTTGTTGCAACAGTCACTGTACAGGGACTCACTCCCCGGAATAGTTTTGCATTGCCTTTGAAACAAGGGAACGATATCGACGAGGCTCATTTCAAGAATATCATTCAAAACAATGATGACACAACAATAACGGAAGCGAACACATCCAATTTTGGCACAGAAATGGCGCTCAAAGTCAGCAGAGGAGGAGGTTTCGGCAGTGTAGTAGCTAATGTTTTCGTCCTGCTTGTCCGGAATCCTGGCTTGATTTTCCGTACGTCGCAAATGCATTTTTGTGTGTTCCGTCTTTGTATATAGTATTATATAACGACACCCTCTTTCGTTGCAACTTTCTCTCACACTTCAATCCTTCAGTTGGAGCTGCTTCTACCATCATCAAAATCTATGAGGAACAAATTCCGTTTTCTAAATATCTGAATGGCATGGTTCAACTTTTGGGTGCAGCCTATGTCTTTTACTTACTGACAAAGTGGCAGGACTCGGTCGAAATGGCCAAAGCTGATGGAACTTTATAGTTTATAAAGCACAATCGAACTAACTACCGTATATATAAAGTCGAGGGTACGCGTGCTATGTAACATTGGAACGCAAAATCATTTTGCGATTCCTCGGCATCCAAAATGAAAGATGATGATGACGACGACCTCCATATATACTACACGCTTGGACAGCTGGATTCATCTCTCATCGTTGGGCGTCCATGCATGTCAACATACGAGTGCTTGGATAAAATAAAACCAAACCAAACAAAATAAGCTTCATATTTGCTAACTCGTGCCGTCCACGAGTTCAATGACATGATCTGTAGCTCGCTTCAATTTGCCTTGAAAGTCGGTACTATTGTCGACAACCTTGACATTTTTGTGCGCTCTTTGATAGCCAGTTCGAATCTTTTTGTCGAGTTCTCTTGCCTGCTCGGCAGTTTCCAATCTGACGGCATTGTTTTCCGTGGTGTAATATTTTTCGGCACCTTCTGCGGCGGTGGTCAAGTGCAACACGAGATCGTATCGATCCGCCATTTGCTCTTCCGTCAAGTTGACTGCTTTTTGAGTTTCCACCCACAAATCAGCTTCATATATGTATGTATATAGTGCCATTTTGCGGAGCAAATGAAATTAGTTAGTTTTCTTTCAAGTATACTATACGATAATGGAGTCTCATTCACATAAAAACAAGATGATAATGATGATGGCGATATACACTAACCTGGCAAGTATGCCGCTACATCCAGCAACCCTCGATCCATAATGACCAGTGTGGGACGATTTGTACTTTCGGCGATATCTATAAATGACCTTTCCATTTGTAATTGCGCTTCGATCAGGGCCTTTTCAAATATGATCAACGCTTCCTTATTGCCGTCTTCTCCTGGGTATTTGCAACCACCATTCAGCAGTATGGTTGGCACCTCTGGTACACACATGACATCGTAACCTTTCTTGACCAATGACTTTGTCATATCATCGAGGGAACTGGACTTGCCACCACATGGACCTCCCGTCAAGACAATCCGGAATACATAGTTCTTGGCTTGGCCATTTTCTTCCAACATTTTTCTGACTCTTTTGGGATTCTTTGCAGTTCCCATGTTTGCTAGCTCGTTGTTGTAATGGTGTTCCGTTCGTTTTGGCATTTTGCAGTAATCGAAACGCCGGGAATAGAAATGTGGAAACCTTCGGTTGACTGATGCAATAAGCATTCGAAAAGATATGAATGTGTTCTGGATGCGATGACACTTATTCGTCAATATGTTCAAGTTATACCGGTACTACTACAGAGTCATTGTGAAAATCTTTCCTAATAGTCGGTCTAGTCGAGGTCAACGTCGAAATGGAACAGTCATTTTTGGAAAAGATATATTATACTTGTACTGTACGATGCTCGCGCAAGCGAGTCAGTCGCTATCCGAATATGTTTCCGCGACCACGCGTACTCCTCCAAAAATCCACAACCCCCAAACAACAAAAGATTGATTTTATTACTACAACGCTCATGATGAATGAAGCAATAATACCCATCAAACCTATCGAGAAAATGGGCTCTACATCTGACCCTCACCATCGAACACGCCGACACAATAGTCCAGTTTCTATAACGAATGAAAGATCTCGGCACAGCAGTTTGAGCAATAATGAGGAGGAGGACATAAACACTACATTATCATTGAGCGGAGATGGTGACACAGCCAACTCGATATCAAGTCCTCGCAAGCATCGGCGCAACTACCGAGATTCTAGGCATCACGGACGAGTTCGAAATAGCAGCTCGGGCAAAAGCGAGGGTGGCATCAAAACCAGCAAGAGACATTCCACTTCCCGCAATCACGAAGACAGAGATGATGCCATAGGTACTGCTCGTCGCCACCACCATCATCGTCGCCATCGGTCTAGCCGCAACGGCCATTCTTCAGACCTGTCAAATTCTTCAAAACGTAGACACAGACATAGGAGGCCACATCATTCGTCAAGATCACGAGACAGTAATCGGGACTACTCGGTATCCCGTCAAAGAAGCTTGCGATATCGACGGAGCGAGGAACTCGTCAAAGCCTCTACCGATACTGTAACCTCCTCTTCGTCAAGCGAAAAAGAAAATCAAATATCCATCTGGGAAGTTCAGCATGGTAGTCGATTGGAAGTATTTCCGCATAGTGACAAAGAGGAATCAGTGGAATCATGGTGGCAAAGAGTTTCTCGCAAGCGAAGAGTTTTTCCCAAGCCCTTGAAGTACAAATTCTTGGTTTGTTCAATGGTGGCAATCGTCGTTGTAGCTGTCATAGCAATCGCCTTGTCTTCGAATGAAATTCACGAGTCGAACGAAACAAGCAATAGCCAAAATGCGGACAACGTTGCCGACATTTCGGCAGAAGCGCCATTCAAGGCACCCTCCAATAAGGAACCCACCCCGACCACATTCCCGGTTTCGACACGGATACCAACGCTACCACCCAAAACCAGTGCTCCTACGTCACCACCCACTATAGCACCTACTATGGAAAGCGTGTCACCGACAGAAGAAAATGTCGCCACGTATATTCCTGGCAAATTGACGGTAAAATCCAACGGATTACTCTTGAGTGAAGGCCTGAGCAGTCGAATTATTGCCACTTCAGGAAAACCAGTCACTCTGACTGGATTTTCACCCGCATCCACTAGCAACGAAGACTTTCACGAAAAACCAGATGGAGCCGCCATTTTCCCATGGTTCGAAACTGGAGGTTGGGTGTATGTTTCCAATTCGGAGGTAAAAGAAACGGGAAGAGGAGGAGTGGGGGGCATTTATTTTGACAAGGACGGACATGTAGTGGATTATAGACGATTATTGGATGGAACCACCATGAATTGCAGTGGTGGACCTACACCGTGGGGAACTTGGGGTAAGTATTGATGAAAAACAGGCGGGGCGATGGATTCAATGTCGTCATTGGCTAACCCATTATATTTCATTACATTCGTTGAATCCCATAGTCTCCTGTGAAGAAATCAATGGTGGCGAGGCTTATCAAGTCGATCCTTTTGGTATTCATCCTCCCGAGCCACTGTCAACACTGGATACAGGATATTTCGAAGCCTTTGCCTATGATGCTCGCAATCCTCAAAAACCCGCGTTCTATGTGACCGAAGATAAGGAACGGGGCCCTTTACGACGAATTATTCCCAGTAATCCCGACTGGGAAGATCCTTGGAAAATTCTGCATGATCTGGGAACGCTAGAATATTTAGTGCTCGAACCGACTGCTGAGAATAACAACACGTCTGGAAGCTACTACTGGACCACTGATCGCGAAACTGCTAAGATGAATTCTCAACAGTATTACAAGCATTCCGAAGGAATTGATGCCTACAACGATCAACTCTTTTTCGTGTCGAAGGTACAGAAAGAGCTATTCATTTTGAATTTGGACTCGAAAACCTATGAAGTTCATTCAACAGTATCAGGCATCTTTGATGGACATCCCGATCAAATGAAGCGATTGATTCACAATGGTATGTTGTACTTTTGCGAAGAGGGCGGCAAGGAAAATGGTGTCCATGCGAGGGATGAACATGGATGGTATTTCAGCATACTGGAGAGTGAATCGCTAAGTGACGAAACGACTGGACTGGATTTTTCACCCGATGGAATGCACATGTACGTGTCCTTTCAGCATAATGGCTTAATCTTTGACGTCTGGAGAGAGGACGGGCTTCCCTTTCATGGACGCACTTTGAATGTCAAGTATCATGCAATTAGTCAAGCCAGCTTGTAATAACATTTCGGAAATAAATGGGACAAATTAGCGTGCCCAGCATTTGGTATAATTTTGCGTGCTGTTTCCTAACCCCATAGAAGCAGCAGTAACGACAGGGGGTGCAGTGCAGTGCACTGCACTGTACTGCGCTGCACTGTGATTACCTGATAAATGCAATAATATGCACTGATACTGAAAGGAGAACAATTTTTCAAAATATCGAACGACTCGCTGTATAGTCCTACTGTAGTTTCCTTAAAATTTATAGTTTCTTATAAGCTAAACCTTAGAAGTCATCGCAAATGACACATTTTTAGAGGAGACCAGAGTTGGCATTGACAGGACCATCATCCCTTTTACCTTTCTCTTCTTCAAGGTGCAAGATTCGAGCATACATGTGCAATCCACCAATGCTTGCAGTGCAAATGACATAAATGAACCAAGGCAACAAAGGCATTCCGACCTTCTTCGCACGTTGTACAAGAGCAAACCAAAAGAGGCCCACGGAGTACAGCAGATCATACCAGACTTGATTACCCCAGTAATTCGAAGTATGATTGGGGATTACACCGAGGAGGCCTTCTTGATAGACAGTGAACGCGGTAAAACAAAAGAATCCTGCGGATATGATGGCTGGCATCTTCCAGGAGGGTTCCTTCTCACGCACAAAGGTTCCATATCCCAATCCAAGGGCAAGGCCGCCATACATGATAGCAGGACCGGCTTGTAGAATTGAGATAGACATGGCTGATAGAGTTTCGTACAAGTGAATTTATGAGGTTCTGAAATTCATGAGCACACTTTGAACTTGATACCCTGGTACAATACAGCGAGATATCACAACGGTAAAGATCTGGCGAAATCCAATCGCGTGAATAAGTCGTATTGTTCCTCAATGTTCGACCGGACACATTTTAAATTCCCCAAAAGTTTCGCAAAAATACTGTTCGAAAGTCATAAAAGACTTCAACAACCAACATGTAATATGAAAAGTGCCGTTCCTGCTCTCCTCGCCCAAGCACTTGTCTCGTTCTTACCTCGAATTTTTTCCCTCGTCCATTTGTTCTCGCTCCGAAATATTTTTCGATTGGATGCTGACGGTTCTGCTACCTTCTCCATTCAAGGAAGTGTGTCTAGATTCAGCAAAGCTGCCAGCAGTAGGCCAATCTTACGTTCTGTTGGCAACGACACAACTTCCATTTCGATGCCGAATTGCACTGAGATAAGTTCAATCGCCGATTCTTCTCGGGGAAGGAGCTAGATACCAAAAAGTCTCAGCTCGGATTCTACGGACGCCAGAAGGAGACGAAGGCGATTCAAAAATGCCTCGATGATCTTGTAAACACCGGTAATAACAAGCTCATCTATATTTCAGGAATATCAGGAACTGGTAAGACAGCTCTCGCTGTGACTGTTGCCGACTCTGTTGTCAAGGACAGCGGAATCTTTGCTACGGGCAAGTTCGATCAAAAGCTGTGCGATGAGCCATATGCTGGTATTGGAGCAGCTGGACGTCACATCTGTGGCAAAATACTGCATCGCAAGAACTATTCCGAGCACATGGACTTTGAAGATATTCGCAAGATGATCATAAACAATGTTGGGCCAGAGTTGCCCACACTCGCCATGATCCTTCCTGAGATTAAAGACGTTGTTGGTTCATCTGATCTCCTCTTGGCACAGGAAGATATCGCCGGTGGAGACTACGGAGCCAACAAAGAACGTGTCAACCATGCGATTCGCACCTTCTTCCGCAGTGCGGCAACATTCTTCAAGCCTCTTGTGATGGTCTTGGATGACATTCAGTGGGCCGACTTGACATCCATCAACCTCATTCAGGTATTGATGACCGATGAATCCAGCTCCAATCATGCCAATACCCTCGGAACAATGCCATAATGATGGATCCTTGGAACTTCCATTCTTCTTTCTACGTCACTCAAGTCACTTAGTGATGTTGTTTCAGTTCCTTTCCTTTGTGCCACATTTATGAACCACTCGCCTGTTCTCATGTTTTCAAAACTCAGCAATTGAATGAATATCAATGCAAGCGTATGCCTTTCGCCAAAAGCGGCCATGAGTTTGTTTCTCGATCTAGATTCTATTTTTAGCTAACTACAGGCGCAAGTGGCTGCCGGATCAGGTTGGGCTTCATCCATCGAAACGGTTTCCTCGTTTGGTAGCGAAGTGGCTGGCGATTTAGGTTGGGCTTCATTCAGATTCATCGAAGAGGTTTCCTCGTTTGGTGGCGATAATTTGCCGTCACTGCTAGTGCTATCACTCGAAATACTTGAAGATGCAGTCGTTGCACAAGAATCATTCCCTTTCGCAACGCTTTGCTCACCGGCCTCGCACACTGTGGTCAACTTCCACAGGAAGCCGTCGCATTCACTTGGGCTTTGCTTTCGAAGCCGATCATAGAGGGTTGTAGGGCTTAGTCGACTGTTTTTAAAAGCATCCTTGAAGTTGGCGCATACGTCCAAGACTTTGCCAGTGCTAAGGCAAACTTTCTCAATCGCTCGCTCGGAGATGGGCAGGGCCTTCCAACGACGATATTCTTCACAAGAATTACTGTCTGGGTTTTTCTTGATTTGGGGCAAGGATTCAATTTTTGAAGGGATTCTTCCACCACGGCGCACCTTCTCAGAGGTAGAGTTGGTTCCAGTTTCCTGTTCCTTTTGTTCCTTTTGTAGCTCTGATAGCTCTGCCTCCAAACTCTTGGTAGCTCCGAACCCAAAGGAAACATCAAGCGGTCTGAGACACTTTCGTTTGCCACCATTGCTTGGCTTTTGAACGTATCCAAATTCTTGCTTTGCCACAGCACGGCACTGGTTGCTGCAAATAATGTAAACAACTGGACTGTTCGCACTGTCGAATTTCAAGGCATCAAAGCGTGGCACGTTCTCCAAGTAAGTGACTCCATTTTTTGGAAGACAATCCTCGCAGTAGGCATTGGGGCATGCCTGGCATGGATATAGTAGTCCACCTGCGCATTGCCGATTCTTTCCACAGCCGGTACAGCGATGATGCGTACAAGCTAGAAAGTCCTTGGCTCGCTTCAAGCCAACGCATTTCAAATGAACAGAGCATGGACATCGCCCGCAACATACCAAACTGCCACCATCACCACAGACCTATCAAAAGACACAAGAGGTTAGAATGCAATACTGCCAACCAGTAATTGATCATGCTATCGAGAACACATCGTACCTGACAAAAGTCTTGGTTGTCAAAAGTAGGTCCTTCCACTTTCTTCTTTGCCACTTTAAACTTGGCCTTTCGGTCTTTCTTCAATTCACGATCAAAGACAGAAGATTCACCATTCTCCAAGTCATAGTCGTTCGACTTGAGGACAGGAACAGGTTTGCCGTATCCCGATCCATTACTTTCGACCATCATGATACGGTTCTTACGTTCGCGCTTGCTCTTGAGTTGGGAGATTTCTTGCCACAGATTGCCAATACCTTTTAGGTTTTGTGGAATCTTGGATTTCAGAAGGTCTTCCTGCTGCTTACGAACCGCTCGAAAGTCAATCCCTCCAAACGTTTGGGTTTCTCCAAAGGCTTTCTCCGCATCAAATTCCTTTGCAGAATGTTGTTTATTTCCATGAAGTTTGCCGACGGAATCCGACTCTTTTCGTTCTCGGTCAGTAATGGTATCAATGTCTTGCCACGACGGCAATTCATTATTGGCCGAATCACCAAAGACTGCCTGTGAGCCAAACTTGATATCCTCCAGTAGCTCTGCCGCCGACAGCCCACGGACTCTTTCGTCCTCGCCACTTTCTTTGGATTCTTGATTGACCATTTCCAACAAGAGTTTCTTCTCTGCCCGTTGCAACATGCGTTCCTCCACCGTTCCAGAGCTGACCAATCGATAGACATGGACTGTTTTGGTTTGCCCGATCCGGTGGACACGCCCCATGGCTTGAATGTCGGATTGAGGATTCCAATCGCTGTCAAACAGGATGCAGGTATCGGCCGTTTGCAGATTCAATCCCATTCCGCCACTCCGAGTCGACACCAGAAACAAGAAAAAGGGAGAATCGGGTTCGTTGAATCGATTGATGTAATAGCTGCGACGTGCCCGTTCCGTGCTCCCGTCCAAACGACAGTACTTCCATCCGCGCAAACGGCAATAGTCTTCAATGATATCCAAGATGGAAGTAAATTGCGAAAAGACCACTGCTCGATGATTGTCTCGAAAGAGTCGCTGGAGCAGCATGTCCAAGACGCTCAATTTCCCAGAGGCTGCCACTAGTTCTTCCAAGGTTGTTTGTCCCGGATCCATTTCGGCCCCGTCAAAGACAAATGGATGGTTGCAACACTTTCGCAATTGCATAAAGAGCGACTTGAGAACGGTATGCTTTTGAGCATTGCCTTCCAGGGCATCACTTCCTTGGTCTTCGGCACTGGCCAATTTGGACAAATCCTTCATGAGCAGCGATCGGTACCAAAAGGATTGCGTTTTCGACAGTGGGCAATAGACCTTGGTCTCTAGTTTTGCTGGAATAAAAGTCTCGACCTTTTGCTTGAGTCGACGCAACATGAACAAATTGAGCAGTTGGTGCGATTGCTGCAAAAATCCCTTGTCAATGACATTTTCCGCCAGGCAAAAGGCCTTGGCAAATGGTTCGCTGGTGGTAAAAATGGCAGGATACAAGAATTGCAAGAGCGACCAGAGTTCGACCATGTTGTTTTGCAGGGGTGTTCCCGTGAGAATCAATTGGTTGCCGGCATGGATGCTCCGCACGGCTTGCGCAATTTGGGTTTCGTGACCCTTGATCTTGTGGCCTTCGTCCAATACCAAATAATTGAAATGCAATCGACTGTAAAAGGAACGCATCAGGGGCACCTTGGCCATTTCGTAGGTGGTCAAAATGACATCGTAATGGCAAGCATTGGTCGTCAATTCGTGTTTTTGATGCATTTGCTCGGTCGGGCTGGAGGCGTGCATGCGGAAAAACTTGAGCGTTGGTGCCCATTGGGCCATTTCCTTGCACCAACTGGACAAGACCGAGAGGGGACAAATGACGAGACTGGGTCCAGTAACGCCACGATTCTCTTTCAGCCAGCACAGAAAGGAAATGGTTTGCAATGTTTTGCCCTGCAAATAGAAAAAAAAATCGGGAAAAATGAATATGAATCCATGATAGATATAATATATTGTGAGATGAGACATTTGTGCTACCGGTATGCAAAAAATGAGAATCCAGAAAGCGCAGAATACACATTTATAAGACGTACCAATCCCATTTCATCTCCCAAAATCATGGAAAGATTTTGATTGTGCATGTTGGCCATAAAGGTCAAACCTTGTAGCTGATAATCTCGCAATGTAGCTTGGACTGCCTTTGGTGCTTCTGTCAAAAGATCCAAAGGTTGGTATATACTATAGTTTTCTCGGTTGCTGCTATTCTTGTTCTTTAGGTCGGCCAAGACTTTCGGTTCGCAAAAATGCTGCAACAAGTCCACATGCTGGCCCAAAAAGTTCCATCGCAATCCTTCGTTCTGGCGGACCACGGCTTGGACACGCGCATTGTGATGTTTGCGTTGGACTTCATGGGCCGAAACCACTCTTGGTGCTGGTTCCGTGTTTGGGGTTTTGGTTGCCATGATATTGCCATGATTGCGATCGACGCGGGTCCGCTTGCTGGGACGAGGGGCGTTGGAATACACGTGTCCATGCACATATTCCCCACCCTTGACTTCGTAATTGTTTTGCCTCAAGACGGCATGTCCATCCACATAGACCAATGTCGACTTGCGCTTGCGTTCCGAGCGACGAGAGGCCGATGCTGCTGGTGGCGCTTTGGGTGGAGTGACCTTTCTTGGTTTGACTTGATGGGAGGGTGTCGTTCCAGAAGAAGAAGAAGAAGAAGAAGATTGAGGAGGAGGAGGCGGTTGAGAAAATGTCATTGGTGGTGCTTGATGATTGCAATAACTATTATGGTTGTATCCAGCATACTGATGCTGCGGCGGTGGATGGTTTGGATAACTCAACGCTGGCCTCATGGTGGCATACGAAGCATACGCTTGTTGTTGATGAGCATAATGATGATGATGATGATGATGATGATTGGCTGCTGATGACGCAGGATTTGAGGATTGTGGCTGGTTGGATTGCAATTGCAATTGCAATTGCGATTGTGGAATAACGTGGTTGTGATGGTTCTGCATTGTCAGTGTTAGAATTTCAATCCTTTCCTGATAATGTGGCTGTCAACAATCCGTATTATTGCCTTTGATGACAATGATAATGCACAACAGAGCGATGCGGCTTTAGTTATATTTTCGCATTGCGCCCTATGAGAATAATACTGTAAAATGTATGCGGCGGATACTGAAATCAATCCTATGAGTCCACTGAGGTTCGCGCCAAAATAATATAAATTGAATTCGACGACGAGGGAGTGAGATAATTCAACTCACTCACTCGCTCCCAAATGACGACGATAGATGACTATAGCGCACAGTTCAAACAATTTGAAATTTACCTTTGGGCTACGAACATACTACATTCTTTGCTTGGTTATCATATCTTCCCGTTGCCATCGTGGCGGATTGCAAAGCGTCGAAGATGAATGGAAGGCAATGAATCAATGGTGGTTTCGTACAATTTGGTACAAACTGCTGAAGCTCACTTCTGGATCAAAATGTGTCTTTCACCTGTAGGTAAGTTCATAGTGTGCATCAGATAATCTGGCGGAATCTATAGGATATTATATTATATATTGCTGACTAAATATATATTCAAAAAGTCAACCCATTGTGGTTTAGAGTGGCGTTTGGTCGACAATGCCGACATTGGCAACATATTCTTGTGCTGCAAATGCGGCAACCGAAATCATGGCCAAGCGTCCATTACGCAATTCCTTGGCCATCATGTTCTTTTGACCGGCCTCATCCTTGGGGTAAAGACCGAGAGGATCAAAACCCAAATTACCTGGAGTGTAGGTATCAGGGTTGGCGTTTGCCGTGTTGATTTGGTACAAATCAATGGCAGCAGCAGCAACCAAAACGGTAGCCCAGTACAAAGGACTGATCTTTTCAAGTCCTCCATTCAAGACACTTGGGTTTCTGTCGCTGGCATCGACAATGGCTGGCTGACCAATGAGATTGGCAATGGGGCGGTCCAAAAGTTCCGCCACGGGCCAACTGGCAGCAGCGAGCCTGAGAGAATTGGCAAAAAGAAAGGTGGAGGAGCAAAGAGAAGAAAAAAGGTGTCAGACACAAATGTTGTTCTTATATTCCTTTTCTTTTTTTTCGTTTTCATTTTGTATACGTACATGGCCAAACGGCAGTGCTTGATTTCGGCTTCGCGCATAAAGAAGAGTCCCGCATTGTTGTCGGAGAAGCCCAATGGATCAAAGTTTCGATCGGCTCCAGTCAAGACGACTTGTGTATCGGCGTAGTTGGTGTAATATCCTTTCCATTCACTGCTGGGAGGAAGGGTGGAAGCCAACGATGTCTGTTGCTTGGTGTTCTTGACACCAGGAGAAGCAGGGGCAAAGGCCAAAGAGTTACCAAAAGAGGCGGCGGTGACGAGGAAGGTGAGAGCGGCGGAGATCTTCATGTTTGTGTTTGTGTGGTTGGAATTCGGATATATCAAAAAGATTGGTCGAATGTTTATTTTTTATGACAAGAGAGTGTATGTTGTGCAAAAAGAAAATCAAGTTTTTCTTCGAAAGGATGATGGGTCAGTGAGTCAGTGTCATCCAAAAAGGATTCCGACGTCCTTCTTTGTCATACTACGTCATTTTTACACGGAGTTCCAATATATACCGGTGTGAGAACTTGCCCTATGAAAGACGACGTCATCATATCGTCAGAAAATTCCGATTCGTTTCACGCAGATGAAAGTACTGTACAGTTTGACTGAGTCACATTCAATCGTACTGGCCCATCGCGCAGAAAACGTGAAAGCGCGCGTGCGGGGCACATTCCTCTCCGAGCTGGCGCAGCTTCTTACAATTCAAACGGGTCGTAGTAGATTCAATGATTGTGCCACCCGCGAACACACAAACATTTAAGCGCGGATTGGCAATCCGCGCTTACATTTAGGCGCGGATTGCCGATGCGCTACTACATTAAGCGCGGATTGCCAATGCGCTACTACATTAAGCGCGGATCGCC
>CAKOGP040000613.1:0-51606 GCA_933822405.4 Cylindrotheca closterium | reverse complement strand
CCATGGCCGCCATCCCTCCTCTCTTCACCGTTCATGACAATATGGTCATTTGTGGCATTAACGATGCAACCCTATTCCAAGGACGCACGCAAGCTGAGAGAATTGCTTACGAAATATTCTCTGATGATTTTAACACTACAATGGATGTATCCATTGACGAACTTAACGACGAACTCAAAACACTTGCAGGAATGACTACTGCACAAGGGCAAATTCGATTGATGCCTGGCATCAAGAAAAATATTCGCGCCTTCATCCAATGGTGCAGGGACGAATTCCGCATGGGACGGGACCCAGCAACAGTACAATTTCCAGTCATTGATGCAGCCCACCTCCTTCGACGCATGAAAACACACGAGCAATATGTGTATGGCTCCAAGTTGATGTCACAACAAGCACTACCTCAAGACTTCACCAACGACGTCACATGGGAGGATTGGCACCCCACGTTTGTGAACTACCTCCGTACCATGCCAAGACGAGACGGAGTCCCGCTCCAATACGTGGTCCAAACCAACGAAGCGTCAGTTCCGACATACCACGAAGACTTCCTAGAGATGTACATCCAAATGGCACCACTCAACGGCGAAGCCTTCACAATCACTGAAATGGAGGACGCCTTTTGGCTTTGGAGTTGCTTGAAAACTTTTGAGTTTTTAATGTTGACCACCTTTCCAAAGAGGCATTTGGACTGGTTCTGTTTCCAATGAATGAAATATTTTTTCAATTGATCTTCTGTCTTTGGAAAGATTGTCTTTCCATTTGCCTTCTCAAGAAACTTTCTTGCAAGATTATCCCAGTTGTTTTGGTTTGGATTCCTTGACATCGCAACAACCCCCCTGATGTGGAAAGTATACAATTGGAACTCATCTTTGGTTGATAGAGGCATTGGTGCAATCTCAACCCCCAGTTTATGTGACAAGTATCTGTGATCTGGCGTTAGACCTGCATTTGGCAACTCGGAATATCTCACATGGTTTTCATCAAGCAGAAGTGGGCAAAGGCCTACAAGAGTGGCATTCTTTGGTGGGCTGAAATCCAGTAAGTTCTTGTGAACACGTCCCGCCAGTAGCCACGATTGTGGAACTCGTGGACAGCAACATCCTCTTTGCCTTTGTTTTGCAAGACCTCAACAACATTTGCATAATCCTCTTTGTCACTGATCAAAGTTGCAACAAGAACCAGCTGGAGAACATGTGCAGTAGCCGGAGATTCTTTTGATAATGGTAGGCAATGAAGCTGGTGAAAAAGATCACGCAGCGAGTTTGTCAATGCACCAGTCTCAGCCTCACCCTTGTTGCTCTTCCCACTGCTGCTCACAGTTTCTTCACCCTCAACCAGCAGATCAATATCTTCCCCGTCTTCCATTGGTACTGCCTCAGTTGCCTTCCGAAGAAGCACATCAAGATAGCTCTTGTCAACTTGGAAAGATTGAATAGTGGCCTCACGTAGCATCTCAGGTGTGCTCGATGGTTGGCATTCACTGCCATCTAGATGGATCCTGACTTGCGTTGCAGCCACTGCCAGTCCTAAATTGGGAACATTGTTGTGAAGCTCTCTCATTGTCTCTGCAGTTGCTGGCCAAGTCGAGTTCCTTCGTTTTGGTTCAAAGTCTTCGTCGATAAGACTTTCAATAGCAACAAGGCAGTCCCTTCTGCCCAATGTCATACCACCCCACCGCATCTGTTCGCCTCCGGCACCAACAAAGATCAGATGCCCAAAAGCAATGTCTTTTGCATTATGTGTCACCGTACACCGTTTCCCAACCTGCAAAGTTGGATGTTGATTACCAATGCCATTTGCTAATGATTCTACCGTCCGGTGAAAAACCCATAGTGAGACCACTGCATCAAGTGCGCAGTATTGTTTGTCTGTAGGTGTCAGTGTTGGTTTTGCATAGCTAGACAACTGCGCAGCTGACTTGTTCATCGGGTACATGCACTGGAGGTACACTTTCATCAAGTTGCAAAGGGAAAAGCTTGAAAGCTCACCATTGTCCAATCGACACAAGTTACCTAGCTCAATCATTCTGTTGAACTTAATACCATACTGTTCCTCTAGCTTCTTACAATCACCTCCAATCAAGCGTCCGGTTGGAATCATACTTGGAAGCTCCAAGAGGCGCTTTAAGTCAGCAGGGAACTGCTCCTTGCCAATCTTGTGTAGGTGAATGACAATGGCAATAGGGATTGTTGTTCCTAGTTCTGATCCTCTCAATGACTGAGGGAATGCCAGCGACAATACTGTAAGTTTGCTGTCTCTCTCAAACTCTGTATCCAAACCATAGTAGATTTCTTGATCCTCATGCTGAATGAAGATGTCTATTAGCGTCAAGATGTAAGCATTGAAGACACTGCCAACATCAAAAGAAACAATGTCATCAGGCGGTATTTCAATCATTGGCAGTGAAGCACGAGCCACTGTGCCCTGCTCCAGTTCTGGAAATACTTCATAGTAAGGTGCTTGTTCCCCTATAGAATTGTCTGTTTGGAGTAGACGTAAAGGTGGCGCGCCAACATGGTCCCTTGCAATCTTAAGTCCCGGCAGAATAAGCCTATTTGCAGCGTGGGACATGCTTGTCTTCCAGACAGCAGCAACAATCTTTCCGCACTGTGATAGCAAAGTCAGTACAGAAGCATAAGGCTTCACCCGGTTCCCTCCCGATGTTGTCACATACACCTTCTTCGGAAGCTTGAAGGTGTCATCAGCTCGCAAGCCGCCATCGTGCCATGCGGCAAAAGAATTCTGATTATATTGAAATCTCTTGCCGCCTTCTACAAGCCGAAACAGTGTCTTTGCCAGGCCTTCTGTCATCATGATTCCATTATGATGCCCAGCTGCACCAAATGCTGAGTAGGGGACAATTGGTCGGCCATCATATTGTCCCTTCCCATCCCTTGCATGCAAAGGCACCGTGCCGTCATAGCAGGAAGGTGACGGCCACTTTGCAAGCCAATCATTGAAGACTTCATAGTACTGATTGCACTTTTGAAAGTACTTTTCCCACAAGAGATCATTGACCTCACGGGCCCATGCTCCAAAAAGGACATGATTGTCTATTTGCAGTGACAATCGACAAAGCATGACTCGATGCATCCCAGGTCCTTGTGGCGGGAAGACAAACTCAAAGCTTTCTGCAGTGCTTGTGGGGAGCATTCCAAGGAAAGAAGGATCAGTTGAACTAAACATAGCATTACAATCTTTGCAGAGCATTCAAACTGACCCTTCGCATGATCAAGAAATGCTTGCAATGGCGTGCCTTTGGGAGGCATAATCGACCTTCTGTAGTATTTGGCTTCATTGTCTGTAGTAGGCAAAATGTCATAGGTGACATTCCAATTGTCGGATGTAGAGTAAATGATACCAAGTGTAGGCACATTTTTTCCTTTGGGCATTGACGGGTGATCAAGCACTTCTGCAAGCATTCTTTGCGATTCTTCAATTTTTTTTTGCATACTGGATGATCTGTCCATTTGGGAGGATCCACTGCTTTCTTTTTCTGATTGAAAAAATATCGGTGTGTCGTTGTTGTTCCCCTTTTTCTTCTTCCAATTGTTTCTTGTACTTCCTTGATCTTCTATCTCCTCTGGCCGAATGAACTGGTTTGTTCTTGCTTCCTGAAGGCCGTCCTCGTGCCATGGTTCAAGGCCTCTCTCTTACTTCTCGTTGTCACCAAAGTTATAGCGTATTTGAGCTGCGACTTGGGTTTTGATGTGCGTGAATTTTTTTTGCCTGTAGCATCGGTGAGTTTCTCCATGACGAACAATATTTTTGATTTGCCTTTTTTGAAATCTAAGTAACCTGGATATGGGACCTGCTCCCGTCACGTACCGTATGTAGAAACTGGTAGACGCAAGCAAATTTGTTGACCAAGATTATACGATACCTGCCCAAACTATCAGATTTCATGTTGATGATCTTATGTCAAGTCACATGGATCCAAAAGTAAATGACGAATTTGCTGAGTGGTTGAACATGAGATATGGTTTGATCCAGCCATGTAAAATCGTCAGAGGAAAGATACACAGATATCTTGGAATGACTTTGGATTTCTTGGTGAAAGGAACAGTCAAAATCCGCATGGACGACTATATCAAGACCATGTTGGAAGATTTTCCTGTCAAGTTCAACAAGGATTCAAAGCAGGAAACACCAGCTGGTAGCAATTTACTGGAAGCTGGGAAAGGAAAGTTACTCAATGCTGAGTACCGTCAAATCTTTCATACTACTGTTGCAAGGGGACTGTATGTCTCTAAGAGAGCTCGTTTGGATATCCATCAAACGATTACTATTGTTGCCTTGAGAGTTCGAGTACCTACAGAGTCTGATTGGAAGAAGTGTGTTCGCATGATGCGATATTTGTTTTGTACATCGTTGTATCACCTGACACTTTCCGCAGAATCACTACGAGTCATGAAATGGATGATCAACACATCATTTGCGCGTGGCGAACACGGTCATCGGGAGAGATCAGCTTTCGAAGAACGTCGGAGAACCCGCTGTTCTCACTGCGACATCTGCCCGACGCTGGGTTTCCGGAGTAATCAATTCGGATTTCGCCGGATTGGACTCGGAGGACTCAATTGGAAATCCCCCCGACAAGACCTACGAATTGCTCACCAAGACCTTGGCAGCCGTGGAGGAGAGTAATAAGACAACAAAGACCTCCGTGGAATCGCTTTCGGAGGTAGTGGTAGCGGGCATGCATGGACAAGCATCGGACAAGGTGCCCCCAAATACAGTGGAAAAGAAGTGGCCCACAAGACTCTCCTATCTGAAGAGAGTGGCTGGTACTACGACCTCAGCGCAGCTTCCCATCCTCTGGCATGAGCTAGCAAAGTGTAAGAAGCACGAATCAATTGGAATTGTGCAGTCCCTGCTGGATGATGAGGCCAAAAAATTGAATCTCAATTTGGAATTCATCGTTTCAGCCCGAGTAATCAAGAGCCTGGTGGAATTGGAATTTTGTTCGCGCGGCGACGTTGAAAAGGGGTTGAACGTGTTTAATAGTGTCTGTTTCCAGCACTACAAAAATGCAAACGCGATCAACGATTACAACAAGAGCGATTACTGGTTGACAGGCGAGAAGACGACCGCGTCAATAAAGGATCATCAAGCCCACAACAAGATCAAGCACGCTATCTTCCCAAGGGATCCCATGGAGTTCCATGAGATGGTCAATGGTATGCGGGTATTCTACCGTGTAGTGTTTGGAAAAACACATCCACTGACAGCCGTGTACGAAAAGTTTGCAAAGAATGTGGATTCGATCGCACAAAAAATGGAAGTGTCCCAACAGGAGCGAGCACTCGAGCGGTTCCTCTTCGGAATCTATTCCTGAATTGATCGTTACTTTGAGCGCTTGGTGAGGTCCGGCACGAACGCAGAAAAAAACCTTCCAGACTTGGGCACCTACATGGAGACATGCTACCATGGAGGAAGCCTACCAGAGTCTAGCTTGTTTGTTGTCGCCAAGGACTCTGTAAGACCTGGTGGAACAGGAGACAAGACTGAGAGTCAGCTGAAGAGAGAGAAGGAAAGGGCCAAGAAGAAGAGCCTGGGCGAATCAGTAAAAAATCCTGACGTGAACGAAGAACATCGCTACACCGGACGAACTACTACTAAGTTAATCAAATGGACAGGCAAACAGCCTCCAAAGCACGCCAACGGAAGGGAACTGTGCCTCATTTGGCACACAAAGGGCGAATGCAAGGAGAACTGTGAACGTAAGCATTCCCATTGTAAGCTGACTGACGAGGAAGCAACCGCAATGAAGGATTATGTGAATAAGAATAAGTGAGATGGAGGCCGGGAATCATCGGATTCTTGCAGGCCATCTCAATCGGACCCACTTTCGTTACGATCTACTTTAATTGGAGGTAGTGCTAATACTATAGGTGAGCTGGTTGCGTTGGCTAATGAAACTTATTTAAAACACGGTTGGCAAGTCACTGCTCGTTTATTCCGTTCAGATGATGCTGCACCAGATATTGATAAGCTTCCGCACCCCGCCGCACCAATGCTACACCGAGTAATGAAAAATGGGGCTCCTGTGGTGGTTCATTCGGAGCCATGGAGCCAGAGCCAACTCGACATGCGAGTCGCTCAGGGCTGTCACTCATCAGCAAACGAATTCAAAGAGTTTCTGATGGAGGAGTTTTTGGATTTTGGAAGGAAGGGATTTTGGATCCTACTTCCATATGACACCATCAAGGACGAGAAAGGACTTCGCCTTTCTCCAATTGGCTGCATACCACAAGATAACAGAAGACTGCGGATGATTGTTGATTATTTGTTCTGGGGACTCAACAACGAGACAATGAAACTTGCCCCAGAGGGAGCTATGCAATTTGGCACGGCCCCACTACGCATCCGCGAGGCACTCATGAAGGCAAACCCGGACTATGGGCCAGTTTACATGTACAAGAACGACATGTCGGATGGTTTCTATCGCATCCGACTGTCAACTACCGGCGCACTCAAGCTTGGGGTCATTTTACCGCGTTTTGAGGGACTTCCACAATTGGTTGCACTACCACTTGTGCTTCCAATGGGTTGGCTGGAAAGTCCTCCATGGTTCTGTGCTTTCACGGAAACCGTTGCCGACTTGACAAATGTTGACTTGCAACAAAACAAGCGAGTGCCACCGCATCCTTTGGGAAAGGCAGCAGCCATCACTGACTTTGAAGTGAGGGACGCACAAGTAGTGAGACCTATACCAAAATCTCACCAGCCACTGACTTACCAGCGCCCATTGAAGAAGATGGAAGTATTTGTGGACGATTTTGTTGGCATGGGCCAAGACCATCCAAGCAATCCCTTGACAAATCAACGAGCCGTCCTCAGCCACAACATTGACAAGGTCTTCCGACCGAATCGACCCACAGACAATCAGTGGCGAAAAGAGCCACAGTCACAATCGAAAATGGCCAAGGGAGATGCCTCATGGCGGGATTGGGGGCCAACAGCTAGTAACAACTGTCAGCCCAAAAACATCATTGAAACTCTTTTAGGCCCCATTGGAGTCTGCGAAATCCAAAGCGATTGAGAAGGATGAGCAATCGCTAAAAATCAACCCAATTAGTGCGTGGTCTGGACGGGCCACTTGCTTTTATTTTTTTTTCTGATGAGACGTAGGTACCTGGTACTGGTAGCAGATGAAATTGATACCATGTCGATGATATCATTTTAAAACAATATCACAAGTCTACATCTTCTACAGATCTATTGAAAAAACTATAACAAATTCTAGATTCCGCAATAGCAGACAAATGCCGAAAAGTCTTTTGTAATCTCGTTCGTCTCATGCTAGCTTCAATATGTCTTGCAATAGCTTGTGTGGTTTGTCTGGATTGAACCATATAGCCCGGGTTCCATCGTAAAGAGCGAATCGAATGTTTTTTCTATCATCATCAATCAACAGGGTCGTGGCCTTTGTGATCTTTGTTTCTGGCTGCCGAGTCTCCAGTTCTTCTACCGCGCTGGCCATGTGCGCCTGTTTGCCATCCAAGGAACCCTCGCCTTGATATCTCCATGACCGATCTCCTCCTCGAATGGGTATTTGATGGGCCCCTGGCAAACCAACAGTGTGCTCTAGTGTTTCTCGAATCATCGTCGTTTGTCCGGAAAAAGTAACAATGGCCACTTGGATGTTGTACTCCAATGCTGCTTGTATCAGTTGCACAAAGACCGGTCGGACGTGAGGCAAGAGCTCCTCCAATGATTCTTTCCAGCGTCCACCTGTGTGAATATCCAAAATGGTTTGGTCAAAGTCCAAAGCAAGGAAATTGATTCCAAGCTCTTTCAATTTAGAAATGGCACCCGTGATTGCGGACGAATGCTGTCGTGGGGTCGGCTGTTGCGATTGCTGTTGCACTTGAGCTCCTTCCATCTTTGCATTACTACTGCTGTTACTGCCGTTACTACTACCACTACTACCACAACACAAAGAAACTTCAGTTCCCATTAACGAGAAGTAAGAGCTGGCAATTGAATTATTGTGAACATCACCCTAAGTTCGATTGGATCACCAGCAGAAGGCTAGTCGAATGATTCGAATATACTTTCACTGTCCCGAGACTGTTATACTACTGTACAGTACATCTTCAGAATTTTGATTCCAGAACAAGGGTTTTGAGATACAGGATACAGGGTTCGAATGATATGATGATCGTGGAATGAAACTGAAAGCACCACTATTCTTACTGTACCAGAAATACGATCCATCTGGTACAGTGATCAATATGTTGGACATTTTTAAAATCTCTAGCTCTTTGCAACCAAATGCAACTCGATCCAGCTTCCGAATGTATTTGAATCGCCATCTCCTTTCCACGGTTCCTTCTTGAACAATATAGAGTCGGATTTCCATATTATTAGCCGATCTCTTTTGGCGGAGACACTTGCATTCTCAAAAATAAGCCCACCACCACAAGTTTGACTCCAAGTCGTCGGAACAATGTAGTATAATAGTGTCAGTCGTCGCATATCTTCAGGACCATCTACGACCTTTCCAAAGTCCTTCGCGGATAAATCAATTTCTTCCTCATCATTGCCCAAAAGTAGGTTTTTGGAGGCTTTCAGTGTTTTATGATCAAATGACCGCAAGGTTGCCATGCACGCAGATCCATCGAGTGACAAAGATTCCAACACCTCTGGAATATGCCTGGTCGTGCTAACCACTAGCTCTACCGACCGGGGGCATTTGATATATTGGTCTTTCCCTCCTTTGATGGCAGTAATGTATTCGCCTGCTCCCAGATTGGCTGTGTCCATCTCCATTTCTTCATTCTCAAACATGGAGAGTGCTTCGGCCTCTAGACTAGCTAGAGTTTCTTCGCTGGACAAGAAGTTATCCACCACGAAGAACTCGTTGTTGGATAGCACTGAGAGTAGCTCTGCTTTCGGAAGCGCTTTGACTTTTTCAGTCGTCATTGTGAGCATATCCACCGACTCTCGTTGTGACTTCAACAGTTCTTTGGCTTTTTCAGCTGCCTCTGTTGGATCTTGAAAACGTTCTGGCTGACCATCATCCGCTGAGGCCTGGCTTATGTAACCAATTTTGGTAGGTGGAAGATTTTCAAAGCTATTGACCTCTGTTTGTTGTTTTGCTTGTCTACGTTTTCGCTTTTCTCCCATGCTCATTTTTCGTTTGGCCATTTCCAGAGGTGTCATGACATTTGTTTCTTTTCTTCCCAAACAAGGAAGAATCACCGATGGTAAGAAGCTTTCGACTGGAGAGGGGGCACCCACTAGTACCGCGAGCCAAAGATGTAATCGATTCATTTACAAGTAAAGTATGTATTACAAGTATTGCGAGTCAACAACTGACGTGACAATGAATACCGGTACTGTGATGTTTTGTGGTACATAACGCGCGTCAACGCGCTTCCTACTGTACCTGTAACGTGTCCTGATAGGAAGCGCGCACGAAGCGCATCTGACGATGATACTTGAATACGATATAATCCTGCCCCATAGGTACTCCTATACATTGTTTGGGTGTTAACAAAATGGCATTTCTGTCGTTTCCAAAAAGCGATTGTGGACTAGTTTTGTTTATCAACTGTCTCTTCAGTTGCATCTAGTTAATGTATTAAATATAGGGTGGTAGTGGACCAGGTTACTTGAAAGTTATTGTAGGCTTGTTCTCCGCAATCCATTCTTTGACCCATCACGAAAACAACCAAATCGACAACCTTGTCAAGTAAGCTCAATTTGCCGAATCGTTTCGACATGATGCCCAATACACCTTGTAATAGGTTTTAGTATAGTGTAATATTCGACTTTCCAACAAGAAGGCTCTTGGGAAGTCAAGATCCATCATCGATGTGCCGTTTCTAATAATACTGTAATGGTTTCAAAAATACCAGATACAGGTACAGCACAGTACCTGTACAGTACCACTGGCAGATGTAAAATTGAAAATGATGGTCATGCTCGCCTCTCCTTTCACTCAATACTCTTTTTCACTTGTCAGTCCCAGAGTCGTCTTGGTCAGTCGTCATCGATTGAAAGGAAGAACAGAAATAGTCCAAGTTGAGGAGATCAAACGCTTCGCCGGACAAACAGCAGACGCACGACGAAAAAGGGGTTATGTTATTTAGTTTGTTTCCAGTTTTTGTCATCACTTTGCAAACCTACTTGTATAGTACCAATGTGGTTCAAGTTTAGTATCTAGATTGGCACATGCAGACGAAATACTAATAATTTGTTTGGGCTACCGGCAGGTCAATGGTTTCGGGCTATTCTCTAACCTGATGCCCCTCACATACGTTTGTAGTCTCTATCTCCCCTTTTGTTTCCCCTTCGACTATTTTTATTTAGGCCTTCGAATTTCAGCCATCAATTTCAAGATTCCAAAACATCTTTCAGCAGCATGACATCTTTCTTTGCAAAATTAGAGGCGAGGGTAAACGACGTCGACTCATTATTATGTGTTGGTCTTGATCCACATAGCAAAGATATTGGCAGTGATGACGTGAAAACCCCTGAAGATAAATGCGCAGCTGCGTTTACCTTTTGTAAAACGATCATTGATGCCACGTTGCCATATGCAGCATGCTACAAGCCAAACGCTGCATTTTTCGAGGCTCTTGGTTCACAAGGAGAAACAACTTTGGAGAGGGTACTCAAGGAAATACCTTCCAACGTGCCTATCTTGCTTGATGTGAAAAGAGGAGATATTGGAAGCACTGCCACTGCATATGCTGAAGCATGTTACGAACATCTTAAAGCCGACGCCGTCACGCTTTCTCCTCTCATGGGGTGGGACTCGGTCGCACCTTTTGTAACAGGTATGTTCTATTTCCTTACCGAGCAATCAGAGATTTCCTGGAATCGAGAAATGCTAACTATTCTTCAAAGAGTCTTATGCGCACAAAGGTGCATTCCTCTTGTGCAAAACATCCAATCCTGGCTCCAACGATATCCTTGCTTTGAATTTGGCCAATGGCGAAAAACTGTACGAGAGAATAGCAAAGCTTGCTCATGACTGGTCAACCTCCAGCGGGGCTTCGTTGGGTCTCGTTGTTGGCGCAACGGATTCTGTCGCACTTGCCAATGCTCGCAAAGCTGCTGGCGAAAAGGCATGGATTCTGGCTCCTGGAGTTGGGGCACAAGGTGGAGATCTAGAAGCTGCCTTGAGGGCGGGTATGAATTCTAATGGAACTGCAATGCTTATCCCTGTGTCAAGGGGTATCAGCAGAGCCGAGGATCGCGCTGCTGCAGCCAAGGAACTGATGGTTAAGATTAATGAGACAAGAAAAAAACTCAAGAGCGAGGAAGGTTCGAGCTCCGGTGATGCCATCCAGCCTTACCAGAAAGAATTTCTGGAGTTCAGTCTTTCCCAAGGTGTCTTGAAATTCGGATCCTTTGTTTTGAAAAGTGGACGAACATCTCCATACTTCTTCAATGCTGGTCTGTTCGCCTCAGGTGCAGCCTTGGACAAACTTGGCCGTTCCTATGCATCTGCAATCATGGCAGCCCCACAACTGTAAGTTGACCGTTATCGTTTTCGAATCCGATTTCTTTTTCATGATTGTGGGAATGACGAACACCGCAGCTTGGTCCGTGTTATCGATCCGCCCCCACGTGAGTTGGCGATGAAAACAATTACAAGCATCTGACCTCAAAATTGTGAAAAAGAAATTGACACCCTCCAGCTGCATTTGGTCAATGATGAATTATTTGGTCTTCTTTCACCTAATTCCTTCGGGAAATGCCGGTCAACACCAATTCGCTGATTCGATAGTTTCTGAGACCTCAATGCCTTGGAGGAGTGCACCAATTTGTTGCATTGTCTTGTGTATCACATGCGTCTTACTGGTTTTGTTATTCCACAGAGTTGATGGAAAAGGGGGGGTCGCTTTCGATGTGCTGTTCGGACCTGCGTACAAGGGGATTTCGCTTGGTGCTGTAACCGCTGCAGCCTTGTATCGCGACTACGGTATAGATGTCGGCTACGCATACAATCGCAAGGAAGCCAAGGATCACGGAGAAGGAGGACAACTGGTTGGTGCGGGCATGACGGGCAAGCGCGTTCTTGTAATTGATGATGTTATCACAGCAGGAACTGCAATCCGTGAATCGCACGAAATGTTGACAACAATTGGTGCAAAGATGGTTGGTGTAGTTATCGCCTTGGACCGTGCGGAGAAACGATCACTGGAGGACCCTGTATCTGCAGTTCAAGCTGTCGAAAGAGATCTCTCGGTATCTGTGACTTCCATTGTCAACTTACAGCAACTACAGCTTTTCCTAGAAAAGAGTCCAGACTATGGCAATGACGTGCTTGCCACAGTTAAGGAATACAGATCAAAGTTTGGTGTATAGAGCAACGGCTCAAAAATACTGTTTTATTTTTATTAGCCTGTTCTTAGTAATAGCAATATGATATAAGTGCGAGCTCAAGGAGAAGCTCATTCGAAACCGTAAAAAGAGAAACAGAAAGTACTAGAACGAGGCAATCGATGATGTTAACAAACTGAATTTCTAGCTCTTCACTAAACTGAATTTCTAGCTCTTTGCTAAACTGAATTCAAGTTGCTGCGCTCTTTTACGATTAGCCTGAAAATGCCGTACGAGATCTTCCGCAATGTTGATGTCATCGTCGTATTCGGGACAGGACGATGTTGTCTTCGCCTTATCTTCTAGATCCAACGCAAGCACAGGCAGCATGGACATTGATAGCATATTCGCAGTCTTAGAATTGCGCCTTTGAAATCGGCGGCGTTTTGGTGCAGGTTCAGAGGCATCAGAAGCATGCGTCAGTATCTTTTCAAAGCTCACGTGTAGCTTTCCTCCCAACGGTTTAGTGGACTGGAGTCGAATGCATAGTTTGCGTTTTGGTAAAACGTTGAATTTGCACAGTGAATCGCTTTCGCCCTCGTCTAATCTTGGGGTGTCTACCTTCATCTCGAAAGGAAAGGCTTTTTCGGAGCTCGTTTGATGGCTCAATGCGTTATATCCGTTAATCTTTGGTTGTGTATTGATGATCATTCTTGATGTATTGTTCTGATGGGGCAGTTCGTTGTGAAACTTTCACAATTTTTTGTGGCTGGAATATGTTTGGGCCCGAAATCGCTTTGGGCCTTTTTTCACCAGTCATTTTGCTCGTGGACAATATTCTTGGAAGTGAAAGTCCGGTCAAGATCCACAAATGTGTTAAATATGTAATCCAAGAGTGGAAGACAAAAGCCCTTCGAACAATCGACATATGTCGCATACATAAATAGATTGTCAATCCTAGTGTCACATTTATTGATGCTTGATGGAAAATTGATTCCAGCGAGCTGACCAGTCCCAGAGAGAAGAAATGACATAAACATTGCATTGTACAAGTGTACCAGTATTTTGAAGTGCTCAGTGCCATGTTCTACCGGTACCAGGTACCGATACCGGTACATGAAAAAGTTATTTACATCGGTCTGGTGGTGGTACGAGCTACCACCAGTACGATACTGTACTGTAGGTAGGTATCGGGGCGGAGCCGTGCGGGAGTATGTGAGCAGAGCCAACTTGGAGAAGAAAACTTGCAGTTTCACGTAACAATTGAACCAAATTTGATAGAAAACTGCCATAATCTTTAACTTAGACGTTAGATCTTGTGCTGCGCTGGCCGCTTTATATATCCCATGCTTCCTAAGCAGTTTTTCGTACGCAGCTAGAATAGCCTCAACTGTGGTCTCTTTCTTGCCACTCTACCGGTACTGCAATATGTATCCTTCTGCGCCTGCTGCATCTCCCCCATGAAGCTGCTTTGCAGACGAAGGACAGAAAAAATAGCTCGGGTGACAGACAGACCGTACAATTTGTTTCTCGTCAAAATCCAAAATAGTACTTAAAACCTCTAAGAGTATATGTGGGGAAATTGTTGCTGGAAGTCACTTTCCCATTTTGACGTTCAAAACAAGGACGTTTTTAGTTTCTTTCACGTAGATTCAGTACATTTGGTACAGTGATGGGAAACACAGCATCAATTACCAAGAAGAAGTGGCCCAACCAATTATTCACACATAGGAAAGTGTTTTCAAATCTATCCTGTTATCGACAATGCCTCCAAACAGCAGATCTGGACCTGACATGACATGTACATCATTTTGACTAATTTGACTACGTATCATTTACGGAATGTATTGTCTGACCAGGAAATGGGAGATGAAACTGGAGATGAGTCAAAATCTTAAATCCCCGGAAATATCACGTCCCCCTTCGGTCCCCAAAATGTTCGAACGCATCTTCGTTGTTTATCACACCTTTGTTGTTTATTGAACGCTCAGAAACATTTTTTTGTAATGTTAAAAAAAAAACATCAGCGGCTCTCATAGCATAAAAAAATATGATTCATGGATACGAATGTCAACGACGATCGATGCTGTAGTTCGAATAACTAGTACGGAATAGATTAATAAGCCTCTAAACCGACTTCCGCTTTTTCTTTGCCTTTTTAGCAGATTTCTTCTCTTCATCATCATCATCTGTTTTCCGTTTTTTTTTCTTGGATTTTGGAGTCTTGGTTTCCGAACCTTCGTCTGCCTGATCCTCAGCTTTCCTCTTCTTCTTGTCCTTTGGAGTCTTTTTATCCTTCTTCTTTTTCTCTTTTGGTGTCTCTGGATCTGCATCATCCATCACCATATCACTGGCATCGTTGTACTTCGTCGAAGAGGAACCAGTATTTGCGGCAACTGGGTCGTATTTTGCTGTCTTGGCTCCCCCTAGATTGCTGGATGCCCCCATACTACCGCCCTCCAATTGTCGCAGCCTAGCTTCAACCTTTGCACGTCCTTCATAACCTATGGTTGTATCGACTTCTTCTGTTGTCTCATCGCTGAGAGCATCAACACGGATAGCCAGTGAAGCCTTGGCAGCCAACACACGACTGATCTTTCCCTTGTGCTTTGGGGCAGCTTGTCCGATTAATGATGCATGATATATCAGACCATATTTGGGAGTATCATGCTTGGTTTTCAGTGCTCTGAACAGCGCCTTCTCTGCTCCCAATATTTGAACTGTTGAAGCTGGCTGCTTTGCCAAGTTCATCAACGAACCAGCATGGGAAATAAGCCGGGCTCCAACCAACTCCCCAACAAGGATAGTCAAGTTAGGTGCGATGGCATTCATTCTATTCTTCAAGTACTCAAAAAGCTGTGCTCGATACTCCGTCATTGATAAGACTTGCTCTGCAAGAGCTTGAATGTTAATAATATCCAAGTCAGCAATTTCTGTCCCCATACTGATCTCTGCAGCTTCCTTGACAGCTGCCTCGGTTGTCTCATCATCCAAGATATCACTTAGATCTGTTTTTGCGAAATCTGGTCGCATACCACACTTCAATACAAGCTTCGAATACTGCGCGTTATCACTCAACAGCGCCTGAAGCTCTGGAAAGTGCCAGCCATACCATTCCTTAACTCTCATTGCATAGGTGTTGATTTCCTTGTCCAGTTCATCCAACAGGCCGACTGCTTGAATCACCATTGTATCGACCTTGTCGGCGGAGAACTTGAGCTTGTAACGACTCAAAGAGTGACTCAAACCAAGCTGCATCGCACGGAGATCCTGTGCTGACATCCCCCCTTCGGTATCAAACAGCTCTTCCATATAACATCGCAGTCCGCGGAACAACTCATTTGTTTTGTTATCGTGGACGACTTTAACAGAAAGAGCTTCTTTAATAGCACCACCAAGATTCTTATCTGCAACTGCCAATGAGGAAGAAGCGGATTTCTTCATCTGCTTCTTCAAAAAACTCTTCAGAGTCTTTGAGACCTTGCCTTCTAATACACTGGTGGCTGCGGTGACAGCCTCTGCGGTATCTTCAAAAGGTTGAAAGCTCAAAAGCGACATGTACTTGTTGGCCTTCTTGCTATCCTTAAAGAAAGTATCAAAGATATCATCGGCCTCAGTCTTGGCAAGTTTCTTTTCATCGGATACCTACATTGCAGCCAACAGCAGTTAGAATCATTGAACAACAAATCGATAGACAATCAAAATCACAATTTTCAGTCTCCCTACCTTGAACAGAGAGTATCCTGCTGGTGTTTCAAATAATACCAACATGTTTCTTGGATTGGAAGAATCAAAGATTATACCACAACAGGTAGCACTATCTAGATACAGTTGATCCTTGATGCGCTTCGTATTGGATTTTTTTTGGTTGGTGGGCCCGGTCGAGTTATATTCCGACGAAGGAAAGACCGACCGATTCTTTAAGAGGCTATATAAGGCGCTGCAGCGCACCAAAATCAATGAGACCACAGCTGGACCCTGGTAACATAGTTTGTGTCGCTCCGGTGAAGTTCAAAACCCAATAAGAACGACAAAAAGAAGGTGTCCTCGAGGAGGAGCATACTAGTAGTACTAGTAGCTACCAGCAGCAGCAGTCCGATATCATTTTCGACTCATCATCGCTGCGTGTGTATTTGACGGAGCAATTTTTCCATTGCAGAGTATGCTGTACAAGCTTTCATGGATCCTGGTGGTATTCTGCGACGGCATATGGATGTTAATGATGTTCATATTACAGTACTATACGGCACAGTACCTGGTACCAGGTACCAATACGAACCGTCTTCAGTCTTCAGCAAGATGCCACGATGCGCGGCGATCCGTGCGAAAGATTTCGGGGCCGTCAAGGATATTTTTTAATCGTCTCTCTCCACGTGGTGATGTCATCATATTGCAAGGTACCGGTAGCCAAGTAACAGGGAAAGAAAGAGTGAACTCTGTCGCAAAACGATGATTTCTGTTTGCTTCGTATTCCTCCTACTAGGATACTCGGCAAGTTCCTTTTCGCTCAACACATTGCCAAAGTCGCTCTCATCAGCAACAAAAATCCAATCTACACCATCGACTTCTGGCGTCGAGCTGTCAAGAAACAACGACCTGAAAGCATCAAAGGAATGGGAATTGGATTGTTACAGTCGGCCTGTTGTCGCTGTTGGGGGAAAAAAATTGTGGGAAGTCCTGATTACGGACTCCTCTGGGAGCTTTCGCTTTCTAAAAACGCTGCCATCGAACCAGGTGAATTCTAAAGAACTGCGAAAGACAATCGAAGATCTTATCGAAGAATCAGATGTGAAGCCCAATACTATCCGATTTTTCCGCGGAGCTATGTTCAACATGATTAATATTGCACTTTCGGATTTGGACGTCGTTGGAAAACCGTCTCGCTGTGCATATTCAGTCGCTCAATGGTTAGAAGAACGACATCGCGATGTGTATCCCAAAATGGAAGGGTAAGATATGCGCAGCTTATTCTGCTGGGCCGCCGCCGCTGCTTCTCACAGGAAAATGTTTTCACTTTCAAGATACAAGTCAACAATGGCTGGTGGTCTAACTGGGCCATCATTTTTAGATGTTCGTACACCAATCAAGCTTCCAGATGCTTTGAGAGGAGAAAAATACGCCTTCGTTGCTCTTCCACTTGCCGAATTCCTTCCTGGTGGAGGCGTGACTGAAGAAAACGTTGGTGTTGGAAAACTGTGCCCCGTTGACCCCACATTACCTGCTGATGCCTTTGTGCAAGGAGTTGTAGTTCTCACCCAACGTCCGGAAGCTTTGGCTTCTTGGCTGGCTGGAACTGAAGTTGCTGGGCTTTCTTGCGATCTACGCAAAAGGAACTTAATCATGGAGACTGATATTGATACGCAATATTTAATGGCTAAATTGAACGATGTGCAAAGAGAAGAAGGCGCTGCTTTCATGGAAGGAAAAGATGCTCTAAGTGGCCTTCACTTTATCTGTGTGCAACGAGACGAGGATGACGACCCCGCTGGTTTCTGGTTGATTCGCGAGCTTCCCACTGGAATATAATGTTCAAAATACTTGCAAATTTTCAATAGATCAGCTTTCACATTCGCCCTTTTTATGTTCTGTCACTGTTGTGGACACCAAGAGAAGAAATGGTAGTGGAACGAAGAAAAAGTAGTTGAATTTGGATGATTTGATGCGGTTTCGAGTCAACACAGGCTTCAACGCGGATCTTGTTTCGTTTCAAATACTGGTACACCGAAGCTGGTTAGTCCAAACATGACGACCGTTCCTGAATCAGAAACAGTTGCAACTTTCAGACGAATCCCTTCACATCGCTCTAGAATTTTCTGACACTCCACAAAGGATACCCTTGACTCATTATAGTATGTAGTTGCCACGAGGAAGTCAGGCAGCCCTGGATTAAGCTTCGAGAAACTAGCATTTGGCATGTAAACATCAAAACATATCTGAAGCCCATTGTCAGGTATCATTGGTGGTGGGGCTTCCTCGAGCGTTTTTCGAAGTGTTCGTTTGAACTCTTTCAATTTGGAATCCGGCACACCTGTTGCATCTTGTTTTCGAAGGATCTTCATTCGACCTGTACTGTGGCGAAGAACCCTAAAGTCCTGTGATCGCAAGTGGGCATAAACGAAGTAAATTGGAAGAGAGATCTGCAGCGGTGGAAGGAGCTGATAGAGCTGTGATGTGTCGAGCAATTCCAACGACGAAGCATGTTTGCATTCCAAAAGACCTCTCTCGTGTAGGAAGAGTACTTCTTCAACAAACAAATACTGATGTGTAGTCTGGATGATTTTTCCGACTACAGCTGTGTCTCCTGTCGATGACTTTTCTTCGCAATTCACAATATTTTCAGTCGAAATCGCTACCCCAAATCCTCCTGATGAAAGAGTTTTTCCTCTCGCCCTAGTGATGCGGAACATTCCGAGCCTATCATCAAGTTGACACGATATTGGAAGGTCCATTGTTGTGTTGGTGTTAATCAATGAATTTACATGTAGTTCCCTGTTATTCCTTAACATTCATTCGATGTACCGGTTTTACAGGAATCATCATTCAAAACACACGTTCTAACAAGGGTGGTTCGAACGTACTTTCAAAGTCCTTCCACAAACTTTATTTCTGTACTTCTGTACCGTCAACGAGAGATTCATTCGTTTTGATTGGTTATTGGCCACGTATGTTCCCTGTCGTGCATTTTCCGCCACCGGAACTTTTGTGGCATTCATCATCATTTTTTCTTTCATATGAAAAAATAAAGCAGACCGAGAGGAAATGAGTAAATGGAGCGAAAAACAAGCCAAGAAGGCTGAGTTCGCATTGAACAAAGCCCTCGATGAGGGTTATGGTAAGGTGGATTTCGATGCGAATGCGAATAACGATGCCCGAGATGCTGCGATGGGCAAGGGTGATGAGGAGCTTTTCGAAAAGAAATTGTCCAAAGAAGAGAAGAAGAAATTGGCTGCTGAAAAGCGGGCTGCAAAGAAGGCCGCCAAAGCACAGAAAGATGCTGCTCAAGGCAAGCTCCCTAAGGGTAAGGAGAAAAATGACACGGGAGAGGAAGAACCTGTTGAAGAAAAAATAAGTGCTCTCGATCTAGCAAAGGATGCTTTGGATGTCAATGCGTCGGAAGAGCAGAAGCGAGAGGCTGACCTAGAGAAGCTTTCCCAAGATCAGATTGTTGTGACTTATGAAAGCAAGAAGGGTAATCTTCACGCAAATACACGTGATATCAATGTGGGTGGAGTGACCGTCACATTTCACGGAAAACCACTCATCGAGGAAACTGAAATTGTTATCAACTACGGTAACAGATATGGTTTCATTGGCCCCAACGGAAGTGGAAAGTCGACAATTATGAAAGCAATTGCCGCTCGTGCCATTCCGATCCCAGATGCGCTGGATATCTACTTTCTTGATTCCGAATACCCTGCGACGGACAAGACAGCTCTTGAAGCTGTCATGGAAAGCAACGACGAGATTGCCAGATTGGAAAAGCGTGCGGAACAACTTAATGATGCCATGGCGGAAGTTGACGAGGATACACAAGCTGAGATCCAACATACCTGTAAGTCTACCCTTTCGTCTCCCTAGTCGATGTATCCCGTGCTCATATTTGTCAAATGTTTTCACAATTTGCAGTGGAATTTATTTACGAGCGTTTGGATGCTCTTGATGCAAGTGCTGCTGAGGCCAGAGCTACTTCGATCTTGCACGGTCTGGGTTTCACTACCGCCATGCAGAGTATGAAAACACGAGAATTTTCTGGTGGATGGAGAATGCGTGTAGCTCTTGCCAGAGCTTTGTTTCTGCCAACCGTGGAGTGTCTTGTTTTGGACGAGCCGACTAACCACTTGGATATGGATGCCGTTTTGTGGTTGGAAGAATACTTGTCCAAATGGGATAGAATCTTGTTCTTCGTTTGTCACTCTCAGGATTTCCTGAACAATGTGTGCACTCATATTGTTCGCCTAGATATGACTTACAAGAAACTTCGATACTACGCGGGTAATTACGATACCTATGTTCAAACTCGTCGTGATCAGGATATGGTACAAATGCGTGCTTATGAGGCTGAACAGCGCGACATCAATGAAATCAAGGACTTCATTGCCCGTTTCGGTCACGGTACCGTGAAGATGGTGCGACAAGCCCAGTCGCGCGAGAAGTTGTTGCAAAAGAAGCTCGAAGCTGGACTAACCCAGAAGCCAGAAGAAGACCCAACTTATGATTGGACGTTCCCAGATGCTGGACAGCTACCTGTTCCTGTCTTATCCGTCGAAAACATTAGTTTCGCATATCCAGGTGGCAAGGAGCTCTACACGCAGGTCGACTTCGGTGTTGATTTACAGACTCGAGTTGCGCTCGTCGGCCCTAACGGAGCCGGTAAAACAACGCTAATCAAGTTGATGACTGGGGAGCTCCTTCCTACCAAGGGACAAATTAAGAGGAATATGCATCTTAAGATTTCTCGATTCACTCAGCACTTTGAGGATAAGCTTGACTTGTCAATGACCCCTCTTGATTTCTTCAAGCAAAAGTTGATGCCAAAAGAGACCATTGAAAAGATCAGATCTTTGCTTGGACGATTTGGATGCTCTGGAGCCCAACAAAGCCAGGTGATGGACCAGCTTTCTGCTGGCCAAAAGGCTAGAATAGTGTTTGCCATCATTGCATACGAAACGCCTCACTTGGTGATGCTTGATGAACCAACAAACCCTCTTGACATGGAGTCTATTGATGCTTTGGCGAGATGTGTGAATTCATTCAAGGGTGGTGTCATTATGATTTCTCACGACATGCGTCTGATTAGCCAGTGCGCTGAGCAAATCTACGTCTGCGACCAAAAGAAGATCACAAGATACGAAGGGGATATCATGAAGTTCAAGCTCCACTCACAAAAGGAGAACAAAAAGAAGTTGGCACAACATATGAACGGATAATGGTGCTCTTCGTTTTAAAATGTTCATTTCGTGGTTCAAACATTCCTAGCGACGTGCTAATCTAAGAATTGATTTGATTGCATCGTTTTTTCATGCTGTACGGTGGTACCGTACCGGTAGGTAGCGTCATAAGATCGCCCAATGACCCCTTCGACTGCCTCATGTGCTGGTTCTTAACGGTGAAGTATTTCATTTCCATCATGTCAGCAACTGATGAATCATCTCTCGAGACTGTGTTACTGGTAGCACAAGATGCAGCACGACAAGCTGGAAAGAAGATTCGCGACGTTGCGTTGTCCCCTGGAAATGTTAAGCTTACTACCAAATCAGCAACAACAGATCTGGTTACAGAGACTGACGAGGAGTGCGAGAAATTGATCATCAACCAAATAAAGGCCAACTTTCCAGACGACAAGATCATTGGTGAAGAATCTTCTGGATCTGATAGATACGAACTGTCAGATTTGGCGACATGGACGATTGATCCGATTGATGGAACAACCAACTTTGTTCATCGCCTAAAAATTAGTTGTGTAATCATCTCCTACATTGTCAAGAGAGTTGTAAAGGTTGGAGTAATCTACGATCCTTATGCGGATGAAATGTTCTGGGCTATCAGCGGCAAAGGTGCTTTTCTAAGTACAGAAAATGGAGAGTCCGTCCCAATACACGTGTCGACTACGACCACTCTATCCAATGCCGTACTAAGTATGGATCCAGGATATGGACGAGACAAGGTAGCTGTAGAAAGGTACACAAAGATGCAAGCAGCCATTCTGTCTCGTTCGGTTCGAAACCTACGAATTATTGGTTGTACTGGCTTGAACATGGCATGGGTGTCATGTGGCCGACTCGATGGAGGATTTGAATTAGGTGACTGGGATGCCAACAGAGGTCCTAAGATCTGGGATTTTGCGGCTGGGACTTTGTTGCTTTCCGAATCAGGTGGTTTAACCCTAGATATTGAGAGTCCGTCAACGCCATATGCACCATTGGACCTCATGAAGCGTTCGTTCTTTTGTGCAGCAAACTCCACGCTGGCAGCAGAAATCTTGGAGTGTATTGAAGAAGGAAGGTAGAGCGCTAGCGACGACCTAGTAATGGATCCCGGTGCTTTATTGGATAGTGTTTATTTGATATCGCAGCAGTGCCCAAGAAATATAAATAACGCGCGGTTACACATTGTCTACCCTAATGGGTGAAAACAGCCAGCCTGAGTAGATTATGATTTCCTACCGTACAATATCTAAATCTCGAGGAACAGTGCTTTTGTCATTGTGCAATGGAGGATTAGAGAATAATTTTAGCGATTCTAGTTGAGACTAGCTACAGTAGTGGTACGTGCACCTGGTACCTGGTACCGAACCTGGTACGGACTGTAGTGCAAGGTGCAAGTGTACCGTACGAAGAAGTGTTTCCAAAATTGGCGCAAATCTGACAAGAAGCCTTCTTCCCTTCACAACCAAAATACCCATCCATCAATCCATCCTTTGCTTCTGCAACCTCATAGCTTCCACGAACTCAACCAGGAGAAAGAAAAGTGCGACAAGATTCTTACAATTGAGCACCTTTTTCATTCGCTAGCATTAAGATACAATGAACCGTGATTTCTACATCGTTCAACGCTGTTGGCATTCGGGGCCCCACAAACAACCGCCACTGGATTGTTTGCGACTCTTCACATCGCAGCGCGACGCGGAGGAGGCGGCTTACCACAGTGCTCATGCCTGGTCCCATTTTGGAAGTTCTGGAAATGAAGGTGCAGTTCGCACGGTGCAGCTGCCCCTTCATCCGAGCGACGACCCCGAGAGGACATGCTTTGGATTCACAGCCAATGGAACTCTCTTTTGGGTTCGTGGGGTCATTGCAAGATTTGATAACGAAGCAAGTCAAGCCAATGCTATCGTCACAAATGGGGTTATTGGATGGACAGGTGATGCGAATGCGAGGCGTGGCAGTGAAATTTCTGTGGGAAGAGTCTTTGTGGGAAAACATTCGCGAATGAATGCAATCCAAGCCTGTCACCATGTGATGTCCAGCTACACAGACGCCAAGACTTATATTGCTTCACTACCTGTCGGTACACCTAACTATGTCGGAGGAGGATTTCTGCAAGATTGGTCTCAGCAGATTTTGGCGCAAACACCTCCAAAAGAAGCGGGAAATAATAGTGAACGCAAACGCGAATCTTCTTTGGTACCAGCAATTCACGATCCGGAGGTGTTTCGTACCTTTGACAACCCATCTACCAAGCGGATTCGACACATGCCAGCCGTCTATCATGAGGAACAAATGCTAACAGGGTAATGCACATTTCTTGGGATCTAGGAGCAAAGCTTGCTGGGGGAATTTACATGATATATGCTAGTAAAATTCAAGTCGTTCAGAGTGTGACGACCAGCTTTGCTTTTACAAAAAAAGAGCAGCAGATGCCTTGACTTCGATGTAATGCATCATGCACCCTTCTCCAGGTCGTCGTTATTGGCAGGTATTTAAAAAAAAGGTTGTATAATAAAATACTACAGTACTGTACTTGGTACCGGTACACGTGTACACGCGATGAAATGTATTGCGTGTGCTGGTAATACGACACGGTACGTGCACCGGTACCAGGTACACCTGGTACTGTATTGTACATCTGCCAGCGCGTCTTTTCGAAGCATGTTGAATGTGCCGCGCCGGCGAGGAAGAGAAGGTCAAAGGTCGACGAGATGCTGTGGATGGGTTCTGATTTTTACATTCTAATTTTTTTGTACCTATTCCATCACTTCATTCTCATTTGTGTCTCGCGAGGAAACAACATTGTCTTTTGTCTTTGAGGTCAAATCGTCATTTCGAATCATGATCAAGCTCCTTATTTCAACTTTGCTAGTTTTGACGTATGAAGCAAGGTTTTCCCATGCCTTTGTTCCTCAGACTGCACTACCCAAAAACTGCCACTTAAGAATACACACGCTACTGCCGTACAAGACATTGCATCATAGAGCAGAACGAGCAATGGTGCCATCTAAACCTCAAATTATATCGCTGAATAGCCCGGAAGAATTCAAACATTTTTTGGAAGAAGATGAGCGTCTCTGTGCGATAAAGTGAGTCCATAGTGAAAGAAAACTGGCTCTCCCCGAACAACGATGCCGCTTGTTGATGTCATGTTCCAACTCGTTGAACTCACCATACCGAAATTTCGCATCACGCTGATATAAAAGATTCCATGCATCTTGGTGCAAGTCTTGTAAAGTGTTTGGGAAACAATATGAACGCATCGGCAAAGAGATTGGTAATTTGGTGGCCATCGACGACATTTCCACTGTAACTCGGATGGGTGAAATACGGCTAGCTGAGATCGAGTACGGGAAAAATGCAGATCTTTGTAAAAGTCTCGGAGTCAAGAAGGTTCCTTCCATTTTCTTTTATTTCAAAGGAAACAAGCTAGATGGATTTCCGTGTGGACCGAAGAGAATTGCCCACACATTGGAACGACTAAATCATTATCGGTCTCTATCGTCTACCGAACTGGATTTTGAAGCCGACATGGGCCAAGGAAATGTTCTAGGAGATGCACTGCTGGAAAATCTTCAATCTCAGAGGAAGAATCCGGACAGAGACAAAGACACGACCTCACACCAGGAAGAGCAATCTAACGTTTCAAACCGATAGGACCTAGTTGTTGTATCATTCTTGCTTTGCAATGATGCTGGGGCTGCTTCACAATATAAAATAATATGGTATACCCGTACAAGTATTCTCAACCCGGAAAGTACAGATAGTAACTGGTACTGGTACAGTAAATACCATCGATACGTATGGTGCTGCGAGTGCTGGAGGAGTCCCGGATAGAGGAGGAGAGGAACCGTGCATTTGTTCCGAGTCAGCAGTCATGCAACTGGCATACGTACGTGGAAGGAGCTTGCACGTGGCCAACAACCAATTTCTCATTCGTCGTCGGCAATGGAGAGCGAAGGTCGAGCGACGAAGCAATGGAGGTTCTAGGTCGTCACACGGAACAAGCGTCGTGGTCTAAAGTTTACCCACCCTCATGCAGCCCTATGATTCTACTGATTAACTCATCAACCTAGATAGTGGTTTAATTTGGTTCGGCGACCTTTCTGGCACGTCACAACTTCATTTCATTTGATATGCACAGCTTGGTTTGAGGATTGGTCCCCATGACCCAATATAGTAACGGTAACGGTACATTTTTCATTTTTCGCAATCTACCGGTAGCTAGTCTAAGTGCTGGTCTGTCCGACCAACCTACAGTAGAATAAAGGACTCTTGAGCTATACTCTTGCTTGAGCCAGGAGTAAGAGCGTCAATGAAGCAAGAGTAAGCTTGAGTGTGTAACGATCGCCGTACAGTACCAGTACCAATACCGGTACCTGGTACCAGGGTACCTGGTACTGATCCTGGACAGTACATTCAACCTTTGTTGTACATAGTGTACCGGTAAAGCTAAATCTGTTCCACAATTTCGAATACTTGGAATCAATCCAAGTTGAAGTCCGGTTCCCCGTGGAGCAAAACATGTCGATTCTATCTTCAGAAAATTCAAGGAAACTGGACTGTAGAACATACCAATCCGTCTTGTTGAATATCATGCGCTTTTCGTTACTTTCTTTCGTTGCATTGGCAGTAGTCCCGTCAGTACAAGCATTCTCCCTGAATACAGGCGGTAGATCGAGCTTGATTTTGAGATCAAGCGCCGCTCCTGTGGACGAAGTTGTTGGAATCGAGCACGAACACTGCCAAGCACCTGGTGATCGAGATATTCTTGTCCGTGCGGCACGTGGGGAAGAAACAGAACGTACTCCTGTCTGGTTGATGCGACAAGCTGGTCGTTACATGGAAGCTTTCCGTGCCTACTCGACGAAGTATGCCTTCCGAAAACGATCTGAAACTCCTTCGATGGCAATTGAATTGAGTCTGCAGTGTCATCGAAAGTATGGAATGGATGGCATTATCATGTTTTCTGATATTCTTACTCCGCTACCGACACTTGGTATTGAATTTGATGTCGTTGCAGGAGTCGGTCCTGTTATTTCCACAAAAATTGAATGTGAAAAGGATGTCGAAGCCTTGGCGGAAGCAGAATCTGTGGACTTCGATGAAAAGCTGCCCTTCATTCGAGAAATCTTGTCCACCCTCTCAAAAGAAGCCGAAGAGGCCAACACTTCTCTGATTGGCTTCGTTGGCGCACCATTCACTTTGGCGGCCTACACAATGGAAGGCAAGTCCTCCAAACACTGCTTGACAACCAAGAAGCACATGATGCGAGATGAGACTGGCGAAGACAAGACAATGTCCATGTTCCTTGACAAGCTTGCTGTAATGATTGGTAACTATGCTAGTCATCAAATTGAGTGTGGTGCACAAGTGATCCAATTGTTTGAATCCTGGGCACACCAAGCATCCCCCGCTGGTTTTGAGAAATTTGCAAAGCCTGCCGCCCAAAAGGCTATTAAGATCATTAAGGATAAGCACCCTGATGTCCCGGTGATCTACTTTGCCAATGGGGGTTCTTCGTACCTCGAACTCCAAAAGGATATGGGAGCTGATATGATTGCAGTTGATTGGCATATTGATATGGCTGAAGCGCGAAAGATTCTTGGTCCTGACATCCCCATCAGCGGAAACATTGACCCGACAATCCTTTTTGGCACCAAGGAACAAATCGAGCAGGCTGTTCGGGACTGTATTGATAAAGCTGGGGGGCCTGGAAGCAAGCACCTTCTGAACCTTGGCCATGGAGTTATGCAAGGAACTCCAGAAGAAGCCGTTGGTTGGTTGGTCGATGAAGTCAAGAGATATACCGAAAAGAAAAAGTAGACCATCTGTCTCATATCTGGTAGATTGTCAATTCATAATAAAGGAGCGGGATTAGACCTTGTTGAGTGCTTGCTGTTTTCGATTGAGCACAACCCTGTAGTTGATTTCTCAATCGAAAGGAAGTGCTGAAGAGTGAAATGATATAATTTTTTGGAAAAACGTCTGTAAATAGTGCCGACAAGATGTCAAGTTCCTTCCAAAATTTGTTTTGCTGACAAATGGCGACAACTGAAGAAGCCTCGACCATGATATTTTGATGCTGGAAGATGCCAATCTAGTATGGTATAAGATTTCTCTTGTGTAGGTCAGAGTTGCGATAATTCCCACGCACCTCTGCGGCCGTGATCCCATGCCCTTGCCGTTCGGGATGGAAAATGCAGAAGTCGCGGAAGAGACAGATTGCTGTCACTACAAACTGTACAGACTTGCCACTTTTTTTTTAATGGTGACGATTCGTTTGGATGCATTTTGTCTGACGCCATAAATACCGAAAAGCGAACTAGCGTGCAGCAAACCCGAATTCCGCAAAACCTCCACGTCCAGCCACACACAGCCCACAATTCAAAGTCAATCAAACATAAAAAACCTCTTCGACAAACCACGAACCAATAACACAAAATCATGGTCGCCAACCTTTCTTATGATACCGTTGCAAAAGTAGTTGATAGTTTTGAGGCTCTTCGCCGCATTGAAAACTACAACGAGAAAGCTGGGGTGCTGATATTCAAGAAGTGAGACTGATTCAATCTGTTTTGTTGATACTCTAAATGATGACACTATCTCACTTTGCGGGACTTTATCAGATTCTTTTCAGTGGAGCCACGAGCCATCAAGGTGTTTTCCTTTGGACGAAGCATTGACTCGTATTCCGAGGATTTGTTACGGAACAGGCAAGTGATTGAGCATGGCAAACACTACGTGAAGATGGTCGACAGGGCTATTGACTTGCTAGGACCCGACATTGAATTATTGACTGAAATATTTCTCGAGCTTGGAAAGCAGCATGAACGTTTTGGGGTCCTGCCGGAATTTTATCCACCAATGGGCCAGGCCTTGTTGTCTGCCCTCTCGGAGCTTCTAGGCGACAAGTTCACAGAACCAGTACGTGCTGCATGGGTGAAATGCTATCAAGCTTTGGCTGATGACATGATACGGGCCACGCAACTGAAGGAATGATTGTATATGAAGCAAAAAGACTTAGAGGCAGGACCACGAAGTTACATGTTGTGACAATAGAAAAGAGTTTGAACAACTCAGTTGTATTTGAAAGATTACAGGCCTATGCTAAATTGATAAATGAAACATTCATTAGGGTGAAGAGCGGGTGATCTGTGATTTGTTTCTGCACTTCTTCAGAGAATGTCACACTATGAAAATGTCACACTATTGTACACCAATACAGATTAGTTTTATTTTATTTTAAAAAGGCACATCTCTTCCACATTTCTACGTAGACGCAGTACTGCCACATATGTAAAGAAGAATCTCCGACTAACTTTCAACGGTCTTCATGTGGAAACAACAGAGTGTCAACAACAAGCAGCAATCTTGGGTACTCTCAATGTGGCACTTCCTAACGGCTGGTTGCTGACTTAGAATCATTTATTTACCGAAAAAGAAGCCGAGCATAGCTTGAGCAACGGAATCAACTTCATCGTCTGGGATTAGACCTTTTCTTCACTCTTTACAATGGAAGTCTTCATGGACAAGGTTCGACGAGAATCAGATGCACAGCCGGATCCAGATGCAGAGTCGACAAAACGAGAGATTTTGCAAAAGAGGAAAAGTCAAAGGAAAATCTCGTCTCCTAAAGAAAAGCTGGAAGACACGGCATTCTTCTCGTCGGAAGATGTGGAGCTTTGTCAACGGCTAGATGAAGAGTATGAACGTGCCTTGGAAGAACGAGAGATTGGATACAATGCACGATACGCTAGTGTTCGACAGTCTGCATTGATATCAGTGTTCTTCATGATTTCCTTTCTACTCCTGGGGACTGCATTTTTTATACGCCAGGCGGATTGGACTATTGCAGATGCTCTCCTTTTTTCAATTTACTCCATAACAACTGTTGGGTATGGAAACCATGAGATCCCAACTGGCCCAGCGTTCCAGGCTTATACAATTTTCTATCTGCTTATTGGAATCGCTGCCCTGACCATCATGGTAGCTCAGGTGTACATGTGCATTGCGCTGGAGGCCTCGAGAGCACAACATCGAAGGGACAAGACGCGTCATGGCGATATCATTGCTCGCAGCCCAACGTCAGCAAGAAACGCTGAACAGAA
Source organism: Cylindrotheca closterium (assembly GCA_933822405.4). Taxonomy (NCBI): domain Eukaryota; phylum Bacillariophyta; class Bacillariophyceae; order Bacillariales; family Bacillariaceae; genus Cylindrotheca; species Cylindrotheca closterium. The sequence continues at coordinate 22,280 of CAKOGP040000613.1, read as the reverse complement.
TAATGCCAGCGCTGAACCAGATCCAGATGAAATTATTTCCTTTCATCAAGACAATCTTTCCAGTTGTATGGACCGGTTATTTCGTTTTACTGATCGTGCAAAGATATTCTTTCAAGAGAATGAGATCGGCAGAGGCGTATCAGTTATTTTTCCATTTGCTGGTCTGATCGCTTTGGGTGCGTCAGTTGTAGGACCGCTGGAGGGATGGACGTTTTTAGAATCAGTTTATTTTGCAGTTGTATCGCTGACAACCGTTGGTTTTGGTGACTACTATCCTACGAAAGAGATCAGTATATGGTTCTGCATTTTGTGGCTGCCATTCAGTATTGGCTTCATGTCATTGTTTCTGGGAAGTGTGGCATCTTTCTACATTCGTCTCAGTGATCGAAATATCCAAAGAATCGAGCGTCGAATGAGACGTAGATTGCAACAAGCCAAAGAAAAGGCTGAACAGGAGCGGGCAGAAGTTCTCAAACGAGCGTACCGGGGACAAGAAATCGAAATTGAGGCCATTACCATACGGCAAAATGAAAAGCCCTTGGAAAATTCTGAGAGCAACTCTTCAAAAACGCCCGAGAAAAACGAGAGGCTGAAGAAGAAGAATAAGCGACAAGGATTTGATGTACTGCCATCTAGGGATGAGACAAGTAGCGAAGCTGGCGACTCGGATACAAAAAGTTTGTTTGGCTCATCTCTCGCTGACAGGGGAAATCTTCGCCGCCAGCGGATCGTGGAGAATAGTACCGTAGAAGAGGAGGAACTGGGGAGCCGGAAAATGCAATCCATGCGAGACATAGTTCGTGTCGTGAGAAGCAACGTCGACGCAGGAGTGGGCAAGACCTCAGAGAAGAATCAGTTGATATCCATCCGATCCACGCAAACAATCACTACTAGCCATGGGGTTGTGGGCCTGCGGAGGTCCACAACGCGAAAGCCATCGTTTGGATTGAGAGTGCTGGTGCAAGAAAGGTTTGCTGAAATCATTGCAATGGAGGTCGCTGGTTTTCAAAATTCGATCGACATTCAAGATAATTCCCTTTCGGTCACTATCGATCGATTGAAATCTATCGCGGACAAATGGTCGATACCGAGGCGCGCAAGAAAAGCTTTTCGCTCGGTTGCTTTCGAGGTTCTATACTTCGTGGGGGAACGTGGTCTAGTTACTAGGGGTGCTGATGCGCTCTTGGATCTCACTCCAATCGAATTCCATGGCCTCTTTAGCTCTCTTGTCGCAGCAATGGGGGATGCCGATACGATGGAAGGCTGGCTAGCGTGTACGAGCATTCTTGCTGACGTCGATCTCCGAAGAACGAGTTCTGTATCAAAGATGCCAATAGAAGAGACGCCTCTGCAACAACAGCTTTCGGATGTACAGGAAGAAGATGATATGTCACTTTAAAATGATAAAACTAAAAAATGTTTTCGTATTTTGGTCGCTGCACTGGTTTGCGATAGCGGCCATCGAATCAATCAAGGAGAACACAAGTCCACAATCTCTACCTGGCGTTGAGGCGTTGAGGAGCTGATTTGTTTTCCTGCAGAGGGTATGGACTCATCTGCGTCGATATCAATATACACGATACAATGGTCGTCTTGCGTTTTCATTCTACTGTGGTGGGCGGCCAAGAAGTCTTCATTGGCATTTCGAAACTCGTTTTGTGGCGAAATACTAAGTGTAGCAAGGCTTGATAGTACGAGTGGCGACTCGATGGTTCGTGACAATGCGATGTTTTTCTCATCGTCGTCGATAAGGTTAGATTTTGGAGATTCGAAAGACTCAGAGTCTGAGGTATCGTCAACCTGAAAGCTTGGGTAGCTATCACCACTTGAACTGTCTGTATCATCCCAACATGAGATATGCCGAGTGGATAATATTGTTCTCTTCGGGTCTACTTTTCTTTGATTTGAAAAATGTGGTGATTTCCTATCACATTGGCCCTCGTCGAAGGATTTATCGTTCGAAGTCCCGTGAATACAATATTCGCGACGAATGCTTGTTTCATCCAGTGTGAGTTGATCGTTTTCCAAAGAACTTTCTTCCGCTTCGTCGAAATATAGTTCTCTGCAAATATCGTGCATCGTGTTAGCCTTGTCCTCTTTACAAACTGGGATATCAGGTGGAAGAATTGGGTGATGACAATACGTGCACGTCGGGTGCTTCTTGGGGTAATTGCTGTTCGCTGTGGGGACTTCGTTGGATTTTTTTCTAGTGTCGTCTTGCACATTTTCTTCACTATTTTCTTTCCCAACTTCTTCGCTTCTTGAAGGCTTTGCTGATTGTTTTCTTGCCCCCCCCTTGTTTCGAGTCGACCAAAACGGCATGTCCTGGAGAGAAAGTACAACTCGAGTCTGTATTGTCCAATCTTTCGAAAACGTTGTGAATGCATGATCCACAGCAATGCTATTGTACATTTGTCGCGTGGTCTCGTCAAAAAAGAACAAAGAAAGAGATTTATGCCGAAAGAGATCAGGACACAGCGTTGTAACCGTTTTAAGAATCCAAAGTTGCCCCTTCAATCCTCGTTTCCGTTTCAAAGTTTTGGCAGCGTCATCTCCCAAAACAGCTCTGACAAGGAGTGATTTGTCACAGTGCTGCCATGCCCACTCGAATTGCAACGCAGATTTCTGACTGGGAAACCCATGAACCACTACCGCAAATTCCCAAGGACGACCACTTCGCTTGGTTTTCCTAGCACCCCCGTGCTTCAGGATACCATTGTGCTGTCGAATCCGACGGCAGGGGTTCACTGTGAATCCGACATATGTCTTGTTTTGATGCTTTGGATCCTGACTCCGCAATAGGTAACAGTGATAGTGATTATTTTTGGTTTGCAAATCAGTGTTGTCGATGCTCATCTTTGCGTCATCGGTGAGTGCACGGTTTTCAGATGGTTGGAAGAAGTTCTCACTGAGGTTGTTTTGCACTTCCTCCAAAAGATATTAATACCAGTACGTACAGTACAACAAGGTACAGTACGAGTACCGGTACCAGGTACCAGGGTACCGGTACAGTTCGAACCGGTTTTTTTTGAACTTACCAAAGATAAGCGAGTCTGTCTATCCCTTATGTAAACCTGCCCGCTCGGATCTTCGATTTTTCACTATTTAAATACAGTCTAAATGAGTTTTGTTGATAACGGCTAGGTGCCGTAATTGGTCGTTAGATGGCGATAGCAGGGCCACGTTCTCCAATGTACGACACTACTGCGTCTACACGAAAAACCAACGGACGGGCGCGGGAGCCCGTCATTGTGCAAGCTTGCGGACAAGTACTGCAAGTCAGGTCAAATTCAATTTGCACAGCAAAGCTTCATAACAAGAAGACGAGATGTGAGTTGCAATCAAGAGTCTGGATCTACTGTAGTGTTAACACAATTGTGGATGGCTTCGGGTGCAGATGAAGGCGAGGGTGTGCAAGTGCTGAGAGATTTGTTGAGGTTAAAAGATTTCCTGTGGGTGTGGCAATCCGAATTCTTTTTCTGACTGTTTGTTTTTCTACGCAGACCCATTACCATGAAGTTTGCAGTCTTAGTTATGGCCGCACTCCTAGGAGTTACAGATGCCACAGGAATTTCTAACAGAGATCTTAAGGTCCTTCAAGCTCGTGCGAAGAGCGGAAAGATCAACAAGCAAACCTTGATGCGCGGTGCCACACCATATAGTGCCGCCGCCAAGCGTAAGCTTGACCAAGAAGAAGAGTGGGAAATCAACGGATATTACAGTGTTGAATTCGATACCTGTATTTCTTTGGAAACTGGTAACGATAATTTGTTCGATGATGAGATCATCGCCTACGCTGCCAACGGTCAAGTCAAGTCCGAAAGATCATACATTACCTTTACTGTCTGCGAAAGCAGCAATTGCTACTACCTATCTGACGATGAGAAGCTTACCTTCATCACAGATGTTGGCACCTACTTCACTGCTCTTGCCGAATATCTCCCCAACCAAGTCAAGAACTACTGTGAGGGATGTGAGGAAAACTACGACTACTGCTCTGGAAACCTTCAAGCTGAGGCCGATGAAGAAGACGCAGCCGAAAATGAAGGTGAAGAAGAGGGGGACGAAGGTGAAGAAGAAGGAGAGGAGGGCGAAGGAGAAGAGGGTGAAGGAGAGGAGGGCGAAGGTGGCGAGCGCAAGCTCAAGCGAAACCGCCGAAAGTTGGCAAACAACCGCTATGTTGAATACATCAACTGCGACCAATGCGATGCCTACGAATGCTTCGCTGACATGGATAACAACGGTGAACGTAAACTTGATCAAGAACAAGACGAATATGACATTGATAATGCCATTGAATGGCTTAACGGACTTGCCGAATGTCAAGAACTTGAAAATGTTGTCTACGAGAACACTGCCTTGTACGCTGGTCTCATCTGTAACAGCAAGGGTGACGGTGTTGAGATTGGTGTGTTCATGGATGATGAATGTTCGCTTTACACCACACTCAAATCTTTTTCTGATGTCATGACCTACTCTGACAAGCAATACTACTCCATGTCCCAAGAAATTGTTCAATACACTTTTACCAACCAATTCGACTGCCAGAACATCGAAATCGAATACACCAACCCATACGAGGAGAACCAAGACGAGGACGAAGAAGAAGAAGAGGATAATGGTGAAGCTCCTGAAGCCGCCGAATATTGTACCGATTTGTTCGATAACACCGTCAACATGGCTGACTGTGACATTGACCAAAATGAGGAACAACAAGAGGATGAGGACCAAGACGGAGATGACAACATGGCCAACTACGAATGGTATAGCTACGAAATTTCCAACGAAGATGCTGAAGACGCCCAAGCTGTCTGCAAGGTTCTCAATGGATTCGACGCTGATTCAGGAAAGAGCAAGTCGTGGAAGGGAAAGACTGTTTATGACTCTGGAAACTCCGGATCTTTGTACACCTACAAGAAGAGCAAGTCCTCAAGAAATGGAGGCGGTGGCGGTACTTTCGCGTTCATCTTGGTTGCTCTTCTCGCTGTTGGTGGCGTTGCTTTCTTCATGGTCAACAAGAAGAAGAGCGACAGCAAACGAGCACCACTCATCAATGCTTCCAACGGCCAAATGGCATAAAATGCTTCGTTACCAACTACTCTGACGAGGGTCATTAATATGACCAACGTCTTACTTTTATTATTATACCTTCCTATACCTTCCTACACAAGTGTAATTTAGAGATACTTTTCGTCTGTCTGTATGTCGATGGGTCTTCTTTTCGATTTTTTAAATTGTGTGAACTCATGCTTGTAGCAAGCTTACTCCTCCTTTTAGTAAGAGTACAAGGTAACGGTAGGTCCATTGCATAGCCCTTGTTCCTAGCAAAACGCGAAACAGGATGTTTTGGAACTGGACTACCACCCTATAAACTGAAAAGCATAACGATGACAGATGACAGATGGCATTTGATTGCAAAGAAGAGAATGCTTCGAATAAGCAAGTTTTGCAAGGGAGACAAGAAGCTAGTTGAAAGAGTCGGAGCAAGATTAACCTTACTGGAAAGCAAAGATGGATATGGTCACATCACATCATCTACTTGCCATGTTCCTTTTGAAATCCTTTCGATGATGGGTGCCCAAGAAGAAATATTTGTGTTTTTGTGTTATCGCGATGAACGTGTTATTGTTCGACTATTAATGCTTGAAGAGGAAAACGATGACGGGGAAACGGCGATGGCTTCACCAATTGTCTTTTCAAATCTCGGTTTCGTATTTGATGACGAATTCACCAGTGAAATAACAATCGAATGTTGGTTTGAGCTCATTGATGACGACCTGGCAGTGGCAGATTCTGTGGTTCTTAGACCACTTGGTCATAAACCTGTGTGGCCCAGTGTACAGAAGGGCCAAGAGAACGATGGATTCTCATGGATATTACCATCATCAAAAGAATTCGTACAAGAGTCCAAAATTTTGTCGGTCTATAGCAATTATTGTTTCAGCATATGTTACTATGAAGTGCTCGCGATTCATGCCTCGGATGGGCGGTCTGTACCCTTCGGTATCATATCACCCTTCTCGAAAATTGAGCTGGAAGGAAGCTCAATTCCGTCATCTGTCTGCCGACTCCCTCCCCTGCCGTTACAAGAGGATTTCTATACGGGCAGAAAGACCCATCAAGTGACGCTCCCCCATCCAAACCTGACAGACTTGCTCAAAGCGCTTTGCCAGCCATCGGCATTGAAGGCATCGGAGAAAGTTATTCACGTTATTGGAACTGACGCTACCCATCGCGCGTGTCGATGCATCGAAGCAGCAGCACACCAACTGGGATTGCAGTGCTTCCATCTCCGAGGCTTAGCTGCATTTGGATATCATCATGGGAAGGCAGTACGGAATGGATCGTTGGCAGAGCAATTGTCGGGGCTACAGGCTGCGTTTCAATTGATTCGAGCGCAAAGAATTGAACCATGTGTTTTGCATTTGTACGATTTCGACTTGGAGTTATCCTCTGAAGACGACCATGTCCGTCACGACCAGGAAGAACGATTCTGGGCACAATTCATGCAAGCAGTGGAAACTGACAAGCCCAGTTCTGATAGAAGATTATCGAGGACATCTCCAATAATGATTGTGATCACTACCTGCTCCCCACTGAAAGTTGGCCCTCTAATGAAGAATCTTGTTTTTCCTTCTGTTGTGTTGAAACCTCCTGATGAGGAATTTGCGAGGTCCTTGTGGAACAGTAATGATTGGCAGGATTCCTTCTGGGATAGTCGGTTGTTGAAAGGAAGAAGCGCTGACGAAATAGTTCAATTATGCAGACAGGTGCAACAGGTCCCAAACGTAACCGATAAGCTGAATGCTCTAATGGATTTTTGCAAAGTACTGGACGAAAGAAAGAGAAAAGAGTCGTCGCAAAGCGCAAGTGTATCGAACGTTCGTTGGGAAGATGTGGGGGGGCTGGCACATGTACGACGTGAAATCATGGATGCAATCGAGTTGCCTTTGAAGCACCCTCATCTTTTCCCTGGAAATCAAGGCCGATCAGGAATTCTACTTTACGGTCCACCTGGAACTGGAAAGACACTTGTTGCCAAAGCAGTTGCGACAGAATGTGGCTTGCCATTCTTCTCCGTGAAGGGTCCCGAGCTGCTGGGAAGCTATGTGGGCGAAAGTGAAGCTAGCGTTCGGGCAATTTTTCATTCGGCACGAGAAGCAGCTGTCAAGAATGCTCCAGTTGCTGCATCGGTTTTGTTTTTTGATGAGCTGGATAGTCTTGCACCGCGACGTGGTGGAGTTGGTGACGGCGGTGGAGTTATGGAACGAGTGGCTGCAACCTTGTTTTCAGAGCTGGATGGCACGATGCCAAATGGAAGAATATTTGTCATGGGTGCTACCAACCGACCTGATCTATTGGATCCTAGTCTCTTGCGACCTGGAAGATTGGACAGGCTGGTATACCTTGGAGTGCCAGTTGATAGTGACAACAGAACGCGAGTTCTTGCTGCTCAAATTCGGACTCTCAGTCTAGAGGGCGACCCATTTGAGATTGCACGAAAAGTTGTCGATCAAATGCCTCCAAGGCTAACAGGTGCTGACTTGTCCGCTATCGCAACCGGAGCTTTGTCAAGGGCCGCTGGTAGACTGTGTTCTCAAGCAGAGGAAGAGAGAATGCAACTGGAGATGACACGTGGTAAAAAGGTTGACATATCTGAGGTTCTCGGGGTATGGGATGAACAGCAACGCACACCAGTAGTGCTTCTGGATGACCTACTTGCCGTGTCATCGCAAATGACTCCTAGTTTGTCGGAAGAGGAATTGAAAAAATACCATGTATATGCAAAGTGATGGAAATACAATTTTCTGCAAGTTGGTCCGTTTCTCTGTGAACTTCTTTGCGGCTTTCTGATTCCTGAACCACTCCTCATTTCGGCTGACGTGTAGAATATAACATATAGCTGCTGTAATGGTTTAAAACGATTTCCAATAAGCAATAGCGCTAAGAGTACAGTCAGAATCAGCACATGTGTACTACTCAGTACAGTATGGTTCATCCAAACGGCGGTACTGATATAGTGTCTAACTGAGATATTGCAATGTATGGGAATAATTCTTTACATATTATGCCGTTACGCACATACGCACATACTGCAAAAATCTGAAAGTCCACTGGTTCTGGGTCCACTTTCCACTTGTCATTGCGAACGTCGAAGTTGTCACCAATCACAAAAGCAAATTGAAATAGTTTGCTGCGTGACATCTTACAACGCTGTATATTCGTATTCGATCTTCATGCTCAATCGACGTTTCATTCTCTTCACGCTTTTCGCACTCTTCAATACCCAAGTTGTACGAGCACTCTCAGCAAGTTCTTCCTCATCACTAGACAACAAACCTTCTCCTGTTCCAACCAAAAGTTCGGTAAATCGTGAAAAGCTACCGTAAGTCTTCATGTCAATGTTTGGAAATACTTTTATCTCTGTGGAGTGCGTATGTTTCTAATGACCAAGACAGACCTGTTGAAAACCTTGACACCACAGAACCAAAAATGGGATCTCTTCAACCAAATAAGCCAGGTCTACCCGATAGCATCAAACTCCTCATTGGAGCTGGAGGCATTTATGCAGCCTTCTTGTACTATGGATCTTTGCAGGAAGACGTCTTCCGTTATGTCGCAGAAGATGGAACTTATTTCAAGCAAGCTTGGTTCTTGCAAGTTTTGGAAGCTCTGGCAAATGTCATCATCGGATTTGTCGGAATGAAGGCTACCGGAGCCACGAAGGGAATCCCACTTCGAATGTTTGGAATCTCTGGTGCAGCTCAAGTAACTGCAAAGGCCTGTACCAGTCTGGCTCTTGCCAATGGACTTAGTTTCCCTGTGGCTACGCTTGCAAAGAGTGGAAAGATGGCCCCTGTTATGGCCGGGTCCTTGTTGCTCGGTGGTGCACAATACGAGTTGCGAGAGTACTTGCAAGTTGCCGCAATTATTGGTGGTACTGCTGTCGTTTCACTTGGAAAGAAGAAGGGCGGGGGCGCTAGCAACTCTATGATGGGTGTTTTCTACATCGTTATGTCTCTTGTGTTGGATGGAGTGACGGCTGGATTCCAAAAGCGACTGAAGACAGAGACTGCAAAAGTTGGTGTAAAGCCAAAGCCGTATGACTTTATGTTCTGGACCAACTTTTTCATGTTCTTGACCGCTACTGTCATTGCTGGTTTATTGGGAGAACTTACAAGCGGGATGTCTTTTATGTTTGCCAACCCTGAAGTCCTATCCAAAATTATCAAGTTTGCAATTTGCTCTGCTGTCGGCCAATCATTTATCTTTTTCACCATTGCCAATTTCGATCCACTTGTCTTGTCTACCGTAACCACAACAAGAAAGATCTTCTCTGTTCTCCTTTCAATTTTCATCAAGGGTCACTCCCTTTCCATGACCGGGTGGTCTGGTATTGCAATGGCATGTGGTGGTATCCTTTCCGAATTGCAAGCAAAGAGCAGGGGACACAAGAAAGCCCACAAGAACTAGTGGTCCTGTTGTCATTGCTCCACGATAGTGGCAGAAACCCGCACTCTAGAGAGAGCCAAGCTTTCCGTTCAAAGTGAAATCTTAGGATCATTTATAGATAAGCCTGAGCATTGATAGCTTCGCTACTGTTTCGAATAAATTACGAAAGTGTCTTATTCTATAGACAACTTTACCTTCACACCCATATCCGCATTCGCTTTCAGAACTCGAAGCATTTGTGGGTAGTCTCTGTTTGAAAGGTCTTGGGACAAGGCAATTCGAGCGCAAGAGAAGAGTCCAGTCTCCTCGGCTTGTTGACGCAAGATCAAGGCTTCTTTGCATCGAGCTGACGTTGCAGGGTCGTTGAGTGTCTGCTGACTTACCGCCAAACCGCCAGTAGATTTAGCAGCAAGGTTTGAATGCAGCACCTCTTCATCTGACGATATTAATGCCACTGTGAATGGAATTGACGCTCTTGTGGTCACCATCTGTGCTGATGCTGTTTCTAGCGCAGCCAGTACTTCTTCCAACTCTCTGAGAGCGGACTCGTACAGAGCGAGAGCGAGAGTAGCGATGGCTCGGCACACAGAGCGAGAAGTCTCCAACACCAGCGTGTCGTTGATAAGACGAACAAGAAATGCGCAGTCCAATGCTATAGTCCTTGGTGGTGACTTGGAAACCAATGCTGCTAGTACAGATGCTCGGGCGGCACGCACGACATCTAGCTCTTCTGCCTTGAACACCGGCCCCCCCGTTTTCAACCGAATATCCTTCTCCTCCCATAACTCTTTTTGTGATGGCTCATACTCGCCAGCTTCTTGTTTCGCTTCGGTTATAAAGTACTTGTGCGTCTCGCTTCGAAAGAGTGAATCCTCCGCTTTATCAGAATCGTGATTCGCACGTTCGTCCCCAAATGTCATCAAAGCTAATAACGTAGGAACGTATTCTTCAACCACAGGTCGTCGCTTGATCATAAATATCAGGGCCTCTGCCAATTTGATCCGTTCCTCCCCAGTAACATTGATGGACTGATAATCTGTTTCGGCCGAACCCAATTGCCATCGTCCTGTCACAACTATTGATGCTACAAGAGGAATCAACTTTTTTGGGCGCATGTCGCCAATAGAAACAATTGTTTGCACAGCCTAATCCAGCATTTTGAGAGCAAGTGAGACCTGATACAATTTTGTGATCATTTCGATTCTAGACCTTACCGCAAGGTAGACATAGGACTCTTTATCCCCAACCGCCCCAATTGAAAGCCTCAGGATCTCATCAACCACAAAGTTGATAGTGGATTCATTGCTGGAGACAGATTCATTGTCTTGCAGTATATTGATCAGAGAACTCTTCCCGCTGGACAAATTTTCCTTTGCAATAATGCCAAGGTACCCACGCGCAAGACGACCGAGTTCAACTATACCTCTGGCTCTAATCGGCGGTTCAGCTGACCGAAGATCATTTTCTGATTGCATAATGATACTCTTCAAGACGTCGTATGGCGACTCACTGTCCAACTGTCCAGCTTCACGAGTCCGTGGGGCTGAACGTGATGCGATGAGAGACAAGGCGTACGCCGCAACGTCTGCCATCTCTGCCCTCGATTCTTCAATGTACGAAGGAATAACGGTTGATGAGTTTTCATCGAGCTGAGCTAGAGACTCAAGGACCGGCGAGAAAGAATGAAGTACCTCTTCTTCATCCAACGAACGAAGGGTCGATCCAAATTCGAGTACTGAGACCAGAAGGCTCAGCATTATGAAAGCAATTTGGAGGCTTGAAGCAAAATCTTCCTTGTCATCTAGCCCGGATAAAAGCGACGATGAAGTTTGGCTCGCAGTATGCATCGTCACAACTTTTCTAAATTCAAAGAGACCCTCAGCAAGACCGTTTTCCACTGCAAGTGGCGATTCTGACCGTGTTGAAGCTCCTTCATTAATCGTGGTGCTTTTGTGGCTACGGTCAACAGATATCAGGGAAATCTTAATGAGGAATAACAACGAGGTAGCATTTGATGAGTCACCGAAGAGAAGATCCTCTGGTGAACACCTTTCGAAAAGCGTGGGTAGAGACAAGATGGGTACCATCGACGAGATTGCAGACAGAGTCTTCTTTGTAGACTTGGAAAGATAGAGCTCAAGGATAAGATGGAATATGCGGCAACACAATCCTTTCAGTCTGGTAAACCCTTCTTGCTCGTGTACGACATATGTTGTCTCAAGTAAGACGTCAACTCTTCTCGTTCCATGCTCAATAATTCTCTTTAAATCCAAGACACTTGCATCACACTTTCGAATGCCCAAACATTCAAAGCCTTTTATGGATGAAAATTGACTTTCCAAATCCTGTATGTAGTACTCATTGCCACTTAAATCCCAACTGTTAGGTTCGAGGGAATTCACCCATGCAATCGCCATCAAGCCCTCCGCGGACACAGCAACACTCCCAATCATGGTAGATTGTGTAACACTGCATATTGCTTGTGAAATCCAGTGTAGAGTTTGTTTCGCATCATCTCGGGCGTTGCTGGCAAATATTGATGACATGGATCCCAGCCGAACTAATTGAGGAAGTATGATGCTCTTCGGTATCTGATGTAGAACTTTCAAGGAAATGCTAACATTCGGAACAAAGGAAAACAGTGCACCGATTTGTCGCACTGTTGCGTGAATGGTTTGCCCGTCCCGAGTGCCAGTGTCCATGATACCATTCTCCCAAAGCTCGATCAATTCTGAACGTATCGTATCCGGCGACCATTCATTTAGTACAGCCCAAACAGTTTCCAAGATGGAGACTGTAGGTCCTGATATTTCTCCATTTGTAGGGAATATGCCCTGCATGAGACCTAGCATTTGTTGCACCAGCGCCTCTTTAAATGGAGTTCCGGCCAGAGCACGTCCGAGCCGTTGACTGGCCATGGCTGCTTCTTGCGTCGGACAAAAGACTTGAATGATGGAAAACAAATCCGTACAGGCAAGCTGGGATAAGAGCGAAGACACGGTTTGCCGAAGCCAGGCTGGTGCTTTTGTGCCTCGAAGAAGCATGGTTTGATATGCCTTTGCCTGTAACACTGGGTTCAATCTTGAAGTGGGTCGCAGCCCCAGTGTACGGTACAAAAGTGCGATATCGCTGGCGCTTTGCGAATCACTGACCTTTTCCCATTGTTGAGTTTGGAATGTTGCAGCGTACAGGTCTGAAAGATGTCGAGGCAGCAGCATTGGTTTGAATCGATCCAGCATTACCAGAGATGAAATAGTAATTGAAGTCGTAAGTAGCTCGAAAGACTTTTCCGAAGCTGATATGCTGCTGGCCTGCATCGAATTCCATGCCAATGCAGCTCGAGGCATTCTTCCTGCCAATGACTTCGGTAGATGGTATTGTATCCGATCTTGAGCACTTATCATCACATTTGCATCCAAATATGGAAGAATGTTGGTCAAGACAAGGAACTCCAACAGGCAAGCAACGTCTGTGTAATTTTGGATTGACAGCATTCCTACAGGAGGTTCTGGCTTTTTCGTCTTTTTTCTGGATGTGTTTTCTGTTGGTTTGGGTTGCGATGGAAGAATTTTGTCCAATATGCTGTAACATTGTGTCAACAAACGAACGAGCGGGAGTAGAACATTGTGTACGAGTCGATATCGTTCGTCGTCTTTGATCGATGACAAAGTTCCTGTTGCCTTTCTATTTTGATGTGCGTCAGGCAGTCTCCCCAGTTTATTTCCTTGCGCGGTCATTATTGATTCTACTCTTCGTACCAATCCTTCCTCCTCCACCCGACTGTACAGCATTGATTTGTTGGGAACTGTGGGCCGTTTACTCCTCACAGCAGTGGGAAATTCATCTCTGAGGACATCAATGAAAGATTGGATACAATTAATTACGTCTTTGGCGCAGGCTTCAGCAATTTTTGCCTCATCGGTTGTCATGGCACGGCATTGCAACAAATGGTATTGCGTTCACTTTTAGCCGTTGCGATTTCAGATTGCTTGCATTGCGCATTGCGTTGCATCCGGAGTTTGATATTTAGACTTGTTCGATTCAAATTGACGTCGGACGTTGAACAAGTACCACCGGTACAGTATGGTACCAGGTAGGTGTACCGGTACATGTATAAAATATGAAAAAAGGCGAAGAATAGAACTTGAAGATCTACCGGTAGGGAGATTCTCATTTTCAATTTGACTGCTGTACTATACTTCAGTATTTTGTGTCGACATTAACAGGGGGCAAAAGCAACGGAAAAGCAAACAACACGTGAAAATGTCACTCGAACGCAAACCAGGATTGTTTGAATCGATGGGCTTGGGTGGAATGGCCGCGTGCTTTGCAGTCAACTTCACCCATCCGATGTAAGTGGATTTGAGATTGGAGCGATCCTTAAGATTCTTGTCGCTTCTCCTCCGCAATACATCGAACGTCTGTCACACCCATACTCACCCTATTGCCGTGTCCTTGCCTTCTGCATGACGAAAAAATCTTGCATTCATTCAGCGAAACTGTGAAGACCAGGATGCAAGTTTCTGGTGCCGGAATCGGTACAACTGTTGCGGAAACGTTTGCAGAGGGTGGGATCCGACCGTTTTACAAGGGACTACTTTTTGCCTTCGGACGGGAATTGAGCTACACATCTATAAAACTTGTAAGTGTTTCACGTGTTTCAAGAGGATGGATTGGATGCGATATACACCTCACTCACTGGTTCGATTGATTGCTACAATACTTTTCAGGGCGCTTGTACGTACTTTATTCATTGGCGAAATTTCAACCACAGCTTTTTCATTCATTGGATATTTCTCTCTCCTAACGATTGATATCAGACGCTCCTGTTCGTGATGCACTTGGAGCTGGAAAAGAAAGCCCATTTTATCTGAAGTTCGTCGCTGGAGCCATAACCGGAGGGTGAGCCAAGTGTGTAATTTGCACCAGCGTCTTGGATGGCGATATTCTCACAGAGCTTATCTATTGAAACTTAAAAGTGTCGGATCTTTGGTCGGAAATCCCTTTGACGTGTTGAAAACCTTGTCGCAGGCCAACAAGGGCAAGTCTGCCCCTCTTGCTTCGTTGGTCGGAGAGATGTATAAGAACCAAGGGATTGGTGGCTTCTACAGAGGTGTGGAAGTCAACGTCATGCGAGCATGTATTTTGAATGCCACTAAAATGGGCGTTTATGATTTGACAAAGGGCGTACGTTCAATATTTGTATCACACGAAGACATCGGTCGTGGAGAGTTCAGGTAGCCAAGCCTTGCAACAGTGCTAATGATTTTCTTCTTTCTTTCTCTGTCTTTCGGTGTGCCAAACTCAGTATGTTACTGAGTATACGGGATGGAGCCGCAGTGATGTCAGAACCGCTTTCAGCAGTGCTTTTGTGGCAGGTACGTAACTTGTTCTGGGGATCTCTTCCGTTGTTATTTCTGGGGGTAGCTAAACTTTCCGCTGTCAGGTTTTTTCATGACTTGCACTGTGAGCCCAGCAGACAACTTGAGAACCCGCCTCATGAACCAGCCCACAGACAAGAAGATTTACAATGGATTTGTCGATTGTTTGGTCAAAACCGTGAGAAACGATGGTATTCTCAGTCTGTGGCGAGGCTTTGTCCCCATTTGGGCTCGATTTGCTCCCCAAGCCACTCTGCAGTTGCTTACAATTGAGCAGCTATACAGAATCTGCGGTTTCAAGTCAATCTAGTCATGCCCACGGTTGTTGTATTCGAAAACGGTGCATGAACGATTTTGCTTCTCTGAGGAGTTCTGAAGGATACAAATATTTTTTAGCAATTATTACCGATGTGTTTAGGGCTAGCCTTGGCAATCCATTATTACATTCCCCTTTCAATTTATTGCTTGAAATTTCTTAACTCAGGTGTATCAAATGCTGCAATAGTACAGGATTTACCTGGTACTGGTACTGTATCAGGTACGTACCGGAACCGGTACTATAGTGTACCGGTAAACGTGCACTACCAGGTACCTGGTACACGTGTACCGGTACTTGAATACTTGCTACAGCACTCAGTACTGTAGTTAGTACAGCTGACTTCAGGTCTCAAGAGTACCTGGTACGAGTATGATGTACCGGTATGATACCTGAGACCTCAATGAACTGAGGTACTACTTTAGGTTTCGGTCTGTGATGTATCCGTCAGTACGTACCCCTCACCCATCACTTCTCCCTCCCTCAGCATGCATTTTCACAATCAATCAAACATGACTGTTCGAATTACTTTGTTTTTCTTTCTAGCAGTGAGTGTCACTTCTTTCACTCTCAGAACTCCTGTTCTCCGTCCTTCAAGAGTCTCCATACCTCAACGACTAAGTCAAGAAAGCGCTGAAAATATCGCTCCAGTTATCGAAAGTGTACCTGAGGAACTTGCCACTTTTGATGTTGTCGAATCAAGTGGCGATGCCCTAAACGAAGGGACGCAGTCCAATGAAGTGATCGGAGACGCTGCTAAAGCTGAGCGTCACACCATCTACATTGGTAATTTGCCCTACTGTAAGCAACTACTGTTGACATTTCGTTGTTTCTTCAGCGAATACAACCGACTCACTTTCAAAACTACTTTATCAATGCAGCTACAACTGTTAGGGATGTCAGGGCTTTGGTCGAAGACATTGCCGACGTTCGATACATCAAACTTCCTAAAGATCGCGAAGTCGATAGAATCAAGGGCTTTGGTTTCGTCGACGTTGCATCTGCAGATGACGTTCTAAAGATTGTTGATGCCCTCAACGGATTTGAAATGGAAGGCCGGCAGCTCCGAGTCTCCCGTTCCTTGGAAAAGGATCAAATACGAAGTACAAAGAGAGAAGGTATGTCGAGATTTAAAATGGCTATACGAACTATGTTTTCAGAATCTCATATCTTGTCACGATTAATATATGAAACAGTCGTGGGCTCCAAAAAGCTTTACATCGGAAATCTCTCTTACAAATGCACAAAGGAACATCTATCCGAATATATTGGAGAATTCGGACAGCTCACCGATGTTTTCATTCCGCAGGATAACTACGGTAACCCTCGAGGTTTTGCCTTTATAGCTGTAAAAGACGAAGATGTTGAAGCTGTGATCGAGGGAGCAGATGGTAAAGAGTTCATGGGACGACCCATCGCTGTTAACCATCCTCTCCCACCTGGAGAGAAGTCTCCGAAGAGAAAAGGTACGTGTCTTTTGTGAATGTAGTCACTGTGATTTCTTGTCTAATGGCCTTCGTCACTGGTAGAGCGACCCGGAAGATTGAAACTTTACGTCGGAAATCTAGCGTTCTACACATCCAGCGAAACACTTTCAGAAGTCTTCAGTGAGTTCGGGGATGTTTTCGATGTCTATATTCCAAGGGATATCGAAACAGACAGGGCTCGTGGATTTGGATTTGTTTCAATGGGTTCTGAAGCAGGCAACGCTGCAATCGATGCACTCGATGGGTGCGAGCTTGATGGTCGAATCATCAGTGTCAACGCTGCCAAACCCCGGGAAGAGAAGCAAAATTCCGATTCAGATAGTGAACAAGATGAACAGAGCAATTAAATGATCCTACTGTCGTATGATGTACAAACTACTGTATCTTTCATGTTTCAAAAGTACTGTATTAGATTTTACTGTGACGTCATCCAATAAAGACTGGCAGACGCTGACAAAGATCTTGCAAACCAACATCAAACAACAGTTCAAGATGTATGTTTCCACCGCCCTGGTTCTCATTGCCGCCAGTATTGCAGATGAAGCTACAGGTTTCACTTCACGTCTTGGACTATCTCCTATGGTGGTGCTCAGTAGAGAGCGCGGATCGGTATTCATGGCCCAGTCAAGCCCAGAAGAACAGATGGAAACTGATGATGAAATTGATCGCCTTAAATCAATGGCTCAAAAGTTAAGGGCTGAAGCTGCAGCTCTGGAAGCGGAAAGAGCAGAAGAACTCGCTGCGGCAACTGAACTGGTCTTCCGCAAGTTTGACACAAACCAAGACGGTGAAATCTCACTCAAAGAGCTCAAGGAAGGCCTTGAAAAGTCTCTCAAGATTGAGCTTACTGATAGTCGAGTAGAGCAAATCATGAAAGGTTTTGATGTTTCAGGAGATGGAAAGCTACAGCGTGATGAAATGGTACGAACATGTAATTCTGTCTATTTCTCTTATTTTATGGCTGATAGAACCAATCATTCTCCAACTAGGTCGGGCTTGAGCAATTTCGGAACAAGCTAGAAGCTTTGGCACGGGATGAAAAGCTCCAGGCTCTCGAGGCCAAGAAAGCAGCAGAAAACGAAGCAAAGGAAGCATTGATTGCAGAAGTTCGTTTGAATCTGTTGAATGACAAAGAACCAACAACTCGAGACAAACTCGTCTCTATCCTCCCGTACTTGTTTCCTTTGATGGACAGCCTGCAATTCGGCAGGTTTTTGATTGTGGAGAACCCTGACAACCCGTTTGTAGTAATTCTTGCTCTGCTGTATGCACTCTACAAAGCAGTGCCTTTCTCAGGCTTTGTGTCGTTCCTTGTTTTGAACGTGCT
Source organism: Cylindrotheca closterium (assembly GCA_933822405.4). Classification (NCBI taxonomy): domain Eukaryota; phylum Bacillariophyta; class Bacillariophyceae; order Bacillariales; family Bacillariaceae; genus Cylindrotheca; species Cylindrotheca closterium. Next base: position 4,316 of record CAKOGP040000613.1, on the reverse strand, counting down.
TTCGTCAAATCCGGGAATCAACAGGCTGATCAGATTCAACATGCAACAAGGTTAGTCAGAGTTTGTTGTCGATGTGAGGAGGTGAATCCTGTGAACTAACTTTTAATTTGCTGTAACCAGCAATTTTCCTCGATATTGCGCTTTTCTTTCCTGGTTTGATTGGCGCGGCATATTCATTGCTTCTTGCCAATTCGGGAGCAACCCTTCCTCCAATCTTGACAGAATTGGGATCTGACATCATTTTCGGTTCGCTGCTTATCACAATTGCGTACTGCTCAATAAGTTCTTTGCTTGGAGAAACGCCCAACAAGATTCCGCTGATCAGTCAGGCCGCTGAAGATCGAATGCCAACCATTGATATGTTTGACGACAGTGGTCGTTTCGTTCCAAGGGATATGCGGGAAGATGATGAAGAAAAGAAAGATTGAGTTAGACTTTCTCATGATACTGCACTTACTAAGTAGGAACGACTCATCTGACTGGCGACGGTCTGTGGTTGATGACGTGGCCAAGAAAAAAGGCACAGTATCACACTGTACCGGTAGAATTCAGAATAACAACGTCAAAATAGTAGAGCCACATCAGGATGAGGTCGTCCTTCCTTTTTCTCGCTGTTTTGTTAGAATGTCGCTCTCCAGCACAATCATTTCAAAGATCTATTTCTCTAAATGCTGTGAGGAGCAGAATCGAGCAAACAGGAGCACTTTTTGCCAACGAAAAGGAGGATTATCTCCCTGAGATCAGTTTTGGTGCAGAAGTCGTTCCCGACGGACAGCGACCAGTAAATGAATATCAAGATATGGTGAACGCTCCATTGTTTGGTTGGGGAAGTAATGAAGTTGGAGTGAGAGGTGTAAGTTTCTGTATCTCACTTCGGCTTGGATTTGTTTCACAGCTCACTATTTTCCAATGCAGCTTCTCGTTCGCCTTTCCATTCTTTATGCAGTGGTCTTCGCAGTTGTGTGAGTGAGCTCGTTATAGCGCGCATGTCATTTCTACTGGTCTGATGTATGCCTCCTTATGATTTCAGTGGATTCCCCATTGCTGGAGCGACGTTCACCCAGGACGGATACCTTCTACAGAAGATTGCTGCTAGCAATGTTGGCACACTTGGTTTGATTGTTGTTGTTTTGGTTCGACTGTATAGTGGATGGGGGTATGTTGGAGCACGATTGCAGAGTAAAGTGATCGAGTATGAGGAGACTGGTAAGTTTGTCATCCACGATATTGTACCCACATGACGGCAAAAGTTCCGACTAAATCACTATTGTAAGGGTGGTATGACGGAAATGTCGAACCCAAGACAGAGCCAGAAATAAAACGAGACAACTTTTTGTATCAGAGCGATGTCAAACCAGCATGTGATCGACTCAAGCTCCTTACACTGACTTCGGCTGGCTTGTGGGTGGCTTCTTGCATTTCCTTAAATGCCGCACTGAATGTGAAACCTCTCTTCGACGAATATGATCCAAGCGTATTACAACGTGTCAGATTTGATGAGGATTTCGCAAAGGAAGCGGCCAGGGCTAGTGGGGGTAAGCCGACTTACTGCAATAGCCGATACTACAGCGCCGTTGCCGGAGGAAAGGGGTGCTAATCAATTCAAACCAATGCCTTCAACCGAAAAGAAAGATGTCATGTAGCGGTACAAATATCGTGTTTCTATTTTTTATTTCAATTTTTGATATCGAATAGACTTCTTCGTCTTCTGCGCAACTGTTACATGGGAGTAGTAGAGGATATAAATAGGGGATCGTTCCGGATTGTTGAGATAATCGGAAAGCTTCTTTCGTTGTCTACTTTCGGGGTGGGGGGGCAGGACCTCTGCCATTGGCAGCCAGCGCTTGCATGCGCATCTTGTGATCTGCCATCTTCTGTTCAAACTTCTTTCGGCAGTCCATCTCGTGAACTGTAGACACGGTAAACCTCATTGGGAGGTCCTTTGCTTGTTTCACAATTGGATTCTCGAAAAAATAGTCTGCATCCAAAGCCTGCAAAGCGGACCACCGGTTGTGGGGATTGAGGGCCATGAGATTTGAAACGAGTTTGACAGCTTCATCTGTCATCCATTTTGGATGAGGCAGTTTCGCACGGAGAGCTTCTGCAAGTTTATTTGGTTTCCTCTCTGATGCACCAGGTGCAAAATTCTTCCAAAGCCTGCATTCTTTCTCCAAAGTTGGCCAGCTCTGCTTGTCCGGGTGCCCACAGACGTCAAAGATGAGCTTCAATTGAGCAGCTTCGTTACTACCTTTCAAGAATCCGGACCTACGGAACATTTCTGCAATTATGCAACCAACACTCCACATGTCAATTTTGGTCGTATAATTCATTGCTCCCAACAGAAGCTCGGGAGGTCTGTACCAAAGAGTGATTACCTTGTTTGTCAAACGTTTCATTTCGCTATTCCAACTTCGGGCAAGACCCCAATCGGCAATCTTCAACTCTCCTTTTCGGTTGATAAGAAGGTTTGAAGCTTTCAGGTCACGATGGATAACCTTGTTGGTGTGCATGTAGTGGCATCCGTTCAAGAGCTGCTGTGACCACGACTTGACATGATCTTGATTTAGCCGAATCTCAGGGGTTTCCAAAACTCCGGTGAGATCGTACTCCAGATATTCGAACACCATGTAAACATCCTTTGGAAGTGCACCTTGCTCTGTGTTGTGAAGGCCAGGCCAAGCACAACCACAAAAACGCAAGAGGCAAAGATATCAGTAATCTTTTCTGAAACATGACAAAACGAGATTGGAGATGAAACGAACAATTCAAAAAAAGAAGGGAAGGAGCTTGACAAACTGTTACCCGGAAGTATACAGATTACACGACCAAAAACATAGTAATCTGTGATAGTTTCCAGGCACTTGATGTGGGCGGTTTGAACTACGTCATCTCTCGTTGAGAGTGAAGAGATGCGTGAAACTGAGAGTCCGCCGTGGATAACCAACACTTCAACACAACGAAGATGATTACGAACAAAACAGAGGTTACGCACCCTTTGAGGTAACAATCTCCTTCAAGTTCACAATATTATCGTGATCCAAAGCCTTCAGAATCTTGACTTCTCGAAGGGCAGTAATAGGGAATCCATTTTCTTCCTGTTCTGTGTTGATGCGTTTCAAGGCAACGATATCTCCAGACTTTCTGTCCTTGCCTACAAAAACGCTGCCGTAAGTTCCTTCGCCAACTTTTCCCTTTTTTTCGAAAACGTCAACGTCTCGCATGACAACAGGAGCTCGAATGGAGACTTTATTGTTGTCATTCCGCGGCCTCTTATTCCCGGAAAGATTGGCTGGCGGTTGGGGTGCTTCCTTTCGCTTCTGGGACTGCTGTTGTGTAGGACGAGGAGGTGGCGGCGGCGGTCTCTGTGGGGGCTTTGGGATTCCAGATTTCCGCGAATTGTTACTTGGCGGGGGTGGTGGCCGTGATGGTGGTGGTGCTGTTGTTGCTGCAGGAGGTCTACGCGGCGGCGGTGGTGGCGGTTTTCGAGACAGTCCAGCGGGAGGTCTTGGCGGGGGAGGTGGTCTTACCATACTAGTTGATGCTTGAGCAATAGCCATTTTCATATTCTGGTCACCCAGGGGCGCCTTTGATTTTGTGGGAGGGAGAGTCACCGTTTCAATGAGCGATGATTCCAAAAGAGTTGCTTGTTCTGGTTGCGACTCTTGCGATTGTTAGAGTGGTGCGATAGCTTCGAAGCGTCTCCAGAAGGAGTGAACGACTCTGTTACGAGCCACCTCGTGTGTTTTACTTGCTCTGGTACGATATGCTGAACAGCAGAGTGAAACAACATACCTGTTAGATGCCGGTCGCGTTCACAACTGCACTCAAAACGTCCATTTTCAATGTACTGCCGTAGGATTCTACGTGCAATCGTACCAACGCACTGGAGGAGCATCCAGTTCGACAACTGCAACAAAAGTGGAACGATAAACTAACAAAATACCTACATGTTGGAAGCGAAAATAACGGGACGATAGGGAGGGGTATTCCCTTTGTAAAATTGGTGAAGAAAGTGGTTGGTGCAGCAAGGAAACAACAGAGGATTTGCCAATTTCCTCGTTGTGCGGTGTTTTCGCCTTTCCAGAAAGCGAGCGAAATGGCTATCATGACACGGACACATGACACACCACCACGTTTCGGAAACGCTCGTCTGTTATCCGTGATCTGGCCCCACCTTTTGACCTCTGTCGACTGACTGACTGACTGACTGACTGACTGACTGACTGACTGACTGACTGACTGACTGACTGACTGACTGACTGACTGACTGACTGACTGACTGACTGACTGACTGACTGACTGACTGACTGACTGAC
>CAKOGP040000602.1:38549-52449 GCA_933822405.4 Cylindrotheca closterium | reverse complement strand
TTGGAATATTGAGTAACCGATAGGAGTATAGCAAAAGTGTCTGTTGAAAAGAGCGTAAGATGTAACGTCTGCTGGAAGTACGTTGGAGGTCTGGCCGGATGACCAATGGTCTGTAGAGAGTACGTCACATTTGTCATCTTGAAGGATTTTGCTTTGATTGACAGGATTTTCAATTTTTTCCGTGACTCATTTTTTTGACTTGATTCGATTTCTTTGATCGGTTTCAAAATCGTTTGATCGGTTTCGATTTCTTTGATCGGTTTCAATATCGTTTGATCGGTTTCTTGTCGCATTGACTTGTTTCGATTTCTTTGATCGGTTTCAAAATTGTTTGATCGGTTTCTTGTCGCAGTGACTTGTTTCGATTTCTTTGATCAGTTTCAAAAAGTCGTTTTAATTTATGAGGGGCTCCCTGCTGGCGGGGGGGAAGACCCGTGCGTAGTAATCACGTGCGACGCTCAAAAGTCGGTGGATAGACAGACGAGTTGCGGGGAGTCCAGTTCTTTGGTGGCCAAATTTGGCGAGTAGTATTTAGAGGTTGAGGTACTATTTTGGAGCAGTCGGTGTAGTCGATTTCACGTACATTTTTTACTGGATCTACGAATGTATTGATTTGTATTGTCTGACCAGGAAACGGTTAATGTTCATTCATTCCACGATACACGAACCACATTTCCAACGTGAGTATCGCTTCTTCTAACGTGTACCAGTGTGTGAGTATCACCTGCAGGGTCCCACAAGAAAGATTTAGTAACGCCCAAGCTTTTTCCACACGAAACAAAAATCTTCTCTTCTGGATTGAAATATATCGCGTCGGTGATTGTCACTCTGGCTATAATTAAATGCAAAGAACCGAAAGTGTCTTGTGTCGCAGACTCTTAAAAAAGAGTGAAACGCTCGCGCGATGATGTCGTAGAATCCAGTACATTTGCTACGTGGGTACAGATGAGAATTCATCTGTTCGTTTCGTTTGACTGGACTGGCAGATTTATGGGAACCGAACAGAAATCAGAGATCACCATTTGCATTGGCGGCGGAGAGATCGATCTACTACGGTACTAGCATACATCCGCAACAATAACGACTCCTACCGCAACAAACTACCAAGATCGTACCGTAATACACTGAATACACTATCAACCCAGTAAACAAATAAGATGCAAGGCACAACAGGGTTTTCCTACTTTGTGGCGTTTGCCAGCGTCATTTCGGTATTCATGAGTTTCTTCTTTGCGGTGGAATTCCCCGTGATTGTGCCCTACTTTGAGAATCGCAACAGCCCCAAGACGTGGTGCATACAAGGATTGCAAGCCGTGTTGTTTGTGGGATTGGCAGGCGCCGTCTCGTTTTTGACTTGGTCGGCCATTGAAGGCAATTTCAGTATCCTCTTTGAAGCGATTGCCATTTTGTACATTTGCCTGTTTTTGTTTTACGTTGGCTTTGCCCACAAGGACGTTCCCGTCATCAAATCAAGCTTTCAAAAATACGCAATGCAAATCGGAGTGGTCTTTTATATCATTATGCTTCCGGGCCTCGTTTGTTTTGCACTCTCCTATCGCAACCAAACCTTGACGGGGGAGTACCGCAAAATTGACATGCTCATTCAAAACAGCACGGTCGAGTTTGACGGTCAATATCCATGTCATGATGGAAATGGACGTGATTGCGGGGCATACAAGGCTACTTTCAATGTCAATTGGGGACACGAATGGGCGTGTCCCGACCATAAGGAGGTTTGGTGTGAAGAATGGATTGTGGAACCGGATTGCATGGTTGTGGTTGAAGATTCCACCACGACGCTCAATGATTTTACCATGTATGCAGCCCAGGTCGAACAATGCGTTCAGGAAACTTATGGACTTCCGGTCATGGGATCACATCTAGACACTACGAAATACCCTGACCTAAAGGACAATTGGCCCGAAATTCCATTCTTGGGATCCTGCTCGTCCCGCTGTTCCGCCAAACCGCTGGACACGGATATGTTCCTCATTGCCGAGAGAATCAAGCTTGCGGGACTTGTTCTCAGCTGTTCGGGTGCCTTTCTTTTCTTCATCTATTACTCCCTCATCTTTGGACAAGATATGAAGGATGTTTGCACTGCCTGTAGTCGGCAATCCAAACACTTGCAACACAATTTTCTGACCTTTCGATGGATGCTACATCATCGAGGAGTACTTGGTGGTGGTGGTGGCCCTGTCAGCAACAGTACGACAAGTCACGAAGGAAATTCGGATTCGGATGATTTCAGTAGTCATGATAGTGCTGCTGATGGTAGTGATTCCAATGGTATTGGTAGTCATGATGAACAGGATGAGGAAGAAGGAGGAGGAGGATCCAGGTCGGATCAGGAAGACGGCAGCAGCAGCAGCAGTGTGGAAATGGAACTGGATCAAACGACGCGGGCGCCCTATAATGGTCCAGTCATGGCGAAGGCCGAAATTTTGTACTCGTCGTCGGATGACGAAGATGATGATGATGATTATGATTACAGCAGTGACGAGGACGAAGAGTCTGGATCCTACCATGATAGTAATGATGAAATGTCCTCCTCCTCCTCACAAGAAGACGACGACGCCGACTCTCAAAAAGAAGAAGAATCATCATTGGCATCGCTGGATGCTAGCAGTGGGAGCGGTAGCTACGATGTTGGTGGTGAAAGTCTGGAGGATGTTGAATTGTCTGCGGAACCATGTGGATCTTACAATAATAGCCAGCGAGAAGGAGAAGAGCAAGAAGAAGTGGATTCATTGTCATCGACCGGCGAGTCACGATGCAACAAGTCAGCGTCGACGGGTTCCAAGGTGGAAGAAGTGGAAATTGAGGTCTAGTGGGGTGGAAGATTGAGTCCTACCATGAAGCTACTCCTAGCATGTAGTGATGTATGAATCAATCGCTGAATCATTCAATAATTCATCCATTCAATGAATCAATGAATCAATATCATGCAGAAATGAAAACAGGGAATGGAGGTTTTGTATTATAATGGCTTGCTTGGGATCATAACAAGCCTGACTGTACTAAATATATATTGTGCAAGGTAGATGACTGAACATTCAAATAAGTCTAGTATTGTGTGTGCAGTGCTCCTTTACTTTTACTTTCACTTTGCCCAAGCATACTCGATGCCTTCTCCAACACTTTCCGGAGTTCAGAAGTTGCTCTTGCTCTGCATTCTGTCGTCTACTATCAATACCAGTAATTATCAATACTGAACGTGAAGTACTGCTTCGCAGAACACAGTGTGTTCGAAGTAGTCGACCTTTTGTATATCCACTCCTCCCAAGCTTCCCAACACAACTTGAAACTTCCCCCTCACCGGCCAATGGATGTGGTATGGCTGAAACGTGATGTTAGACTACAGGACCATGGTCCACTATCTCATGCGGCTAGAACCAAAAACCCAGTCATTCTGCTCTTTTTATATGAACCAGACCAGCTCGTAGAACCAACTGTGCATGGATCTCATTTGTTATTTGTCCACGAAGGATTGGTGGACTTGGAACGGCAGCTATTACTGCAACAACACCACGAGGAGGAAAAGACGACAATCGATTCTTTTCAATATATTACAATTTCACACTGCTCCGCAATCGATGCCTTTCAATTCATTCACCGCAAGTATACCATCCATCGATTGCTTGCCCATCAAGAAACAGGTCACTGGCAATCCTTTATGCGAGACAAGCAAGTTCGAAAGTTTTGTCGCTCCAATTCAATCCCTTTCACCGAGTTCAATCAGACGGGAGTGACGCGATGCCTCAAGTCGAGGGATGATTTCAGTGCCAAGTTCCAAGCATTTATTTCTCAACCACAGCATTCGACACCAGACATGCCTATGCTTTGCCAACAAATCGTCCAAATGAAGGATATTCCTGGATTCATGCCCAACTTGACGCTACCACTAGACCAATTTTCAGAAATTCCAAATTCACACCGCCAAGATAGACCAGACAGACAACAGAAAGGGGGGCTGACAAAGGCTTGTGCGACACTCGATTCCTTTTTATCGGAGCGTGGATCCAAGTTCTCTCAAGGGATCTCTTCGCCCAATACGGCATGGACGACATGCAGTCGGTTGTCCCCCTATTTGGCCTGGGGACATATATCCCATCGACATGTCGTACACGCTCTGAAGCAACGGCAAGAGCAGCTTCGGAAAATGAATCAACAGGGGCGGAATATTGGGACTTGGTTGAAAGGGTTGCAAGCATTTTCGTCCAGGGTTCATTGGAGGTCACATTTTATTCAGAAACTTGAATCCGAGCCCACAATGGAGAAAAGGGATTTGTGTCCAGCATACCAAGATTTGAGGAGAAGGAATGGTGATTGGAATGAAGAATACTACCAGGCGTGGGCACAGGGAAAGACTGGTTTCCCCTTTGTCGACGCTTGCATGAGGTGCTTATTACAACATGGTTGGCTGAACTTCCGCATGCGAGCAATGCTGGTTTCGTTTGCCACCTATAATCTCTGGCTCGATTGGAAAAAGCTTGCGCCACACTTGGCCCGAGTCTTTTTGGATTATGAACCGGGGTAAGTCAAGTCAAACAGTTCTCGATGCAAACAATCAAAGCAATTTCCCTGACCATATTTTGCATTGGTGCTACCTATTAATACCAATACCGCCACAACTCAGGATACATTATCCGCAGTTGCAAATGCAATCGGGGACCACAGGTATCAATGCAATGCGAGTATACAATACTACTAAACAAGGGAAGGATCATGATACAGAAGGAAACTTCATTCGGCGCTATGTTACTGAATTGAGAAAGGTTCCTACAGAGTATATTCATGAGCCTTCCAAGATGCCGCTGTCTCTTCAACAACAATGCAATGTGGTAGTAGGTCGGGACTATCCCAAACCTATTGTCCATGAGCAAGAATCAGCCAAGGTTGCGAAGAAAAAGGTTGCTGACGTGAAGCGCCAAAGTGAAACCAGATCTATGGCAAATCAAGTATACATGAAGCATGGAAGCAGAAGTCGTGGAAGAGAAGAAATGGAGGGTCGGAAACCAAAGGCGCTTTCGAGTTTTGTGGAAAGAGACGACCCCTCCAATCAACCCACAATCACTACTGTGTTTGAGCGAAGCATGCTTAAGCAACAAGTTTCGTTTGAAGGTTGGAAACAAGTATCCCTGGCTGGTTCGACCACTGTTTGCGAAGACGGTGCTAATGCCAGCGAGAATAGGAGCAAGAGCATTGCGAGTGACGAAGAAATGGCAACCAATGCAGTGGACAATTCAATCAAGAGACATTTCATTTCAATGAATGGCTCCGAACAGACTGGCGCAAAGCGTCAGAAGCCAAATCCAACAAAGACGTCTTCTTGGACGTGCAGGGCATGTACGTTTTTGAACGACAAGCCTCTCGGACTGGTCTGTTCAATGTGTTCGACTATGAGACACAAGGGATTGTGTTGAATGGTAAAAGGCCGGCTGACCCATGTGAGAATCGCGGTGCACGAGATCCACCAAATCACACTCCCTCTTAATGCCCTCGGTTCAATCCACATTTGATGTAATATCTAGAACGCCATTCGTGAGAATATATAATCTAGTTTAACCCTTCATAATCTTTGGACCATCGTCGTCGTCATTCTTGGGCTTTTCTGGGCGTTGCTGCGCTTGCTGACTTCCCCAGCCACCAGAGGCATCCTGCCCTTGGTACTTTTGTTCCTCGTCTCCTTCAAAGGTACCCAGGTCCGCATCTTGTCCACGAGCTGCTCGCTTCAATGGAGCTGGCAACAAAACCTTATCAATCAATCCATATTGCACAGCTTCATCGGAAGTCAAGTAAAAGTCTCTGGTGAGATCCTGATGAATCTTTTCGACAGGTTGTCCAGTTAATTGCGAGAGTTCGTATTCCATGCGGTCGTTTGACTTTTTGACGTTTCGCACCTCCAAGGCTATATCAGTAGCTTGTCCTCTAAAGACTTCATCCATTCCAGTGCGTTGCAGCAAAAAGCGAGAGTTTGGCATGGCTGATCGCTTTCCCTTGGTTCCAGCAGCAGCCAAGAATGATGCCATCCCCGCACATAGACCAAGATTGACAGTTTCAATTTCGCAATTTTGCTTGGTTTGTTGAAGCAAGTCGTAAATGGCCAGTGTGGGTCTCAATAGTGCTCCTGGGACATTGAAATAAATACTGATATCCCCCTTGTAGTCCTCTTTTCGCATGTACAGGATTATGGAAATAATTTCATTCGCCGCTTCTTCGTCAATGAACTTGTTGATCATGATGGTTCGATCGCGGTACATGGCAGAGTTGATATCAACAAACTGTGCGACATCCGAGCCAGGTGCCTAGGATTGGTGAGGCAACGAAATGGTGAGTGGGGAATTCCAAAACAAATAGTAGTTACGATTGAAAGCATGTGGAAACTGGGACCTAGTCGGCCAGTCGTCCATTGACTACCTGGTCCCGTACCAACATCGCAACAGGACAGAATCAGGAACAAAACCCCTCCGTACCTTCCAAGGAACCATGGGAGTCTGACTAGGCATCATGATGGTGTCTCGTCGTGTGGCCATGCGTGTCGTATGCTTTTGGCTAAGCATATAACTGTCAGACAGCGACATGCCAGGCATATTATTGCTGTTCAATGAAAGAGCTTCCGTACTCGAGAGCAGACAGAGCAGCATCGCAATGGCTTTGCTGAAAAATCCTGTCATGTTGTAGATATTGAAATACAAAGAATTGTCTATCTACCTTATTGCATATGATCCATTGATGATGCAGCAACTGTTGCGCTTCTTTGAGCTCTTCCAGTCCAATGGGTCCACAAAAAGACTGTTTCTGCTCCATCCATCCCACGTGGAAGCAAATAACAAGAGGTTCCGCAGAATCATTCCGATCATAGATAATCAGCTGTATAGTTCCACTGTACTTTACAACAGGCTGGATCTGATGTAGGTTCATTAGCAATTGGATTACAGTATACAATGGTATGCTTCATGATACCGATCTTCATCTCCGATGTCTATTGATATGATTATCGCCCTCCTCCTCCTGTAGGGAATAAATGATCAATCACGAACACAAACAAGGTTCCTAAGGTACTATAGTATCGATTTGCTCTCGAAACATGCACCAACCAATACCAAACGGTCATAAGTGGAGTGTCGCGTGCATGGACTTCTCCCAAATTACAGTTCTCGAACCTTGTACTAGATTCCGCATGATGGGGTTTTGATTGAATGGCATCCTCGATGATTCAATCTGCCTCAAGCTGACTGCGAATGATGAGACTCTGCCTATCGTCACTTTTTGAATTTCTTTCTTCCTGTTTTTGTCATGTGATCCATTGTCGATCGTTTCTTTGAAAGACCTTCTTGTTCAGGATGAGGCGGAGGAGGAACGAATTCCACTAGTGTATGATCTTCACCTTCGAGTTCTTCGTCAATGATTTCAGAAATCAATGCCCAATCACCCCCTGCCAGTCCTGCCCCGATCCTTGGATACCCAATCCGCAATCCTGAAAATTCTTGCTTGAGTTTTGAAAAGACACCGCGAATGGCATGATAATCTGCCTTGACACCTTTACCTTTCCAATGAAATTGAGTATAGGCATTCACAATGTAAAATTGGATAGTAGTACTGTCGTCATCATCTCTTTGGATATGGGCGGTCGAATAGGTACCCAATCTGTCAAAATCTCCTGCTGTGGTCTGCTTGTCGGCTATGAAGGCTTCGGGAAATTGGATCTTGATGCTTTTGGCAATCCCTGCGCCCATATGGCCCTGGCAGTTGCAGCCATGGACGATGACATCAAAGGTGCCTTCCAGGGCAAAGGCTAGCAAATCTCCCTGGAGTTTCTTCATCTTCACAGCAGTGTGGTCTGTCGCTGAGCAAAGACAGACAAACCTTTAAAGATGAAAAGAGAACAAATCTATCATCGAAATCTATCATCGACACATTTTAGGAATGAAACGTGGATATACCTACAGTATGACTACGGTACAAAACGGCCGGGAAAATCAATATTTACTCCCAAGAATTGTCTGCAAAGTGGCCCGTCCTCTTTTCCCCGGGCAGCTTTGCTTTCTACTTTGCGTGTGTGCACATGAAAACTGAGATGTGTGGTGGGGTTTGGTGTCGGGTGTCAGAAATGAAAGCTATTTATTTAGAATCCATTTGCCTGTAGCTCCGTGTCGCACCATGTCGCAGTTGACCACACAAAAATTCATTGTCGTTTTTTGGCCGACTGACTGACTCAATCGACCGTCAGTTCGACTCAGTCGACTTTCGTTTCTTCTGTTTTAGCCTTTACGGCACGTTATGTCTGCTTCTCCCACCAGTTGCAGACCCTACGGTACCCTGTACACTTATATGCTAAATTTCCATTTCCCGGCCGTTCGCCGCACTATTCGCACAGAAAATAAAAGCAGTCGGATCGTAATTTTTTCATCAACGGACAGTCGTTATTTCGGGCCAATTTGACAAGTCTTGATCATATTCGGCCTCAATCATGTCAATGCTAGCCATTCTGTTTTGAAAAGACGATCAATCATTCATTTATTCTTCCTCCTTTTGATAGTGTCATGTGCAAAAATGTGCCCTCTTGAACTTCTTGAAGTTGCTGGCTGCGATCTATCATCATACCACATGGCATGGCGTCACGTTTGCCATTGCATTTAGAAATATATGTATTTACAGGGTATCATTGGAAAGAGAAGAAGAAGATGATTCATTCTGTTGTGTTGACGACTTGACTCATTTTTATATATTACAGTAATACGTAGTCGTATTAATATTACACCAAAAGAATTCCCTCCTCTTTTGCTCTTCCGTTTTTTCAAGAAAAAATGACGCCGCGCCAAATAAAATAAAACAACTCGAACGAACAGAAAAAAAGAAACACGTGCGTGTCATTCGGAAATCAGCTGTTCAAAATTCTGATTCGAGCGTTCTTACGAGCGAAATGTACGACAATCGTCCGTACAACCAACCGGAGATTCGTTTCCGAATCAAAATTCATGCTGGATGGAAGCAACAAGATGAAAAAAAGAATCTTCGTTGCAGCGGTGTCTTTCATTTGAAGACGTATCTTTTTGCCCTAGTCCTACAGTACATGTACAGAACTCATTTTCTCTTTTCAATGCAGATTGAATTCCAAGAGACACACCTCCTGTGAACCAGCAAGAGGCTTCCTTCCTGTTGCTGTGGTTGTTTATTTGGAATAGAAATAAGAGACGAAGAGCACGACACAATCATGCCGTACAGCAGCAGCAACAAAAGCAGCAACAGCAGCAACAACAAGATGTACTTTCTCTTGTGCTTGTGGGCAGCAATGCTGAATCGTTCCGAGTCATTTGTTTCTTCCCCGAGAACTAGAATTTCGTTGCAACAATATCCACAACAAGACGCAAACAATCCATCCTTCACGGCAGCATTGTTGTCATTAAACGTCCACACAGTCCGAGACGCTGACATGTACGAAAGGATGATGGGGGGAGAGCGCTACGAAATGGTCCCACTTCCAGATTCCATGCTCCAAACCACGCTCTTTGTGGGAAACTTGAACGAGTTTGTCCACGACGACGACCTCTCCCGACTCTTTGCCCCCGTAACCGAATGGTCCTCCATTCCCGCCTGCGTGGTCCGCAAACCCAACATGGCCTCCCTCAAGTATGGATTTGTCACCTTTCCTACCGAAGAACAAAAGAATCAAGCCCTCTTGAGATTTCACAATGCAGAACTTCAAGGCAAGCCCCTCAAGGTGGAAGAGATTCGAGATCATCCCAAAAAGGGACGGGTCCGGGTTCCCGAAAAGATGGTGGCCTATGTCATTGGTGGAATCAAGAATTGCAGCAAGTCCTCTCGAAAGAATCAAGTCAATACCATGCGACAAGTCCGCAGTCAGACCAAATTGCAAAAGAAGATTAAACGAAAGGAAAAAATCAAGAATAAGCGCAACAACAAGACGAAACCCTTTTCCCATCCTGCCACGACTTCCACCACGCTGATGGACAGTGTTCCTGAAGTCCAAGTCCAAATCCAAATCAACGAGCCACCACCACCAAAAAAAAAGCAACGGCGTCTCTCCCAACAAAAATCAGAACGATACAAACTAACCAGCAAGGAACAACAAGAACTCCAACGAGCGCTCCGCAAAGGCTATGTCACCTTGGAAGGCACGGGCTTTCGGCGGGGTCGAAAATCCTCCAATTTGGCCTGTGCTCATCGGCAATGGTGTTGTTTGCAAGCCTCCAAGCCACAAATTGTCTTGTGCAAGGCCAGTGGGGGAAGACCTTTGGATTGTCTCATTGTCGATTTGAGTCCACTCCGCGAACGACTCTTATTACTATTATTACAGCAGAATGATGACGACGATGATGGTGTAGTGCACGAGAATGCTGCTGTCCACCACAACCACAATGGTTTTCTTCTCGGGGAACAACAACAACAAGAAGAAGAAGAAGAAGAAAACCAAGTGGAGGAATCAACAACCTCCGACAATGAATTGTTGTGGAGGTTGTGGAATGGACCTATCATTCAAGCGGCCCAAAATGCGGGGATGGAACTACGCACCGATTACATTCAAGACAATACATTGAGTGATTTGAGTGCATTCCAAGACTTGCAAGACGAATTGGTGGGCTTTGGAAATTTGCCCATTTCCCAACTACCGTCCATTAGCATGGGGGTCTTTGAAGGAGAACGGAGCCAAGCCAAGGCCATGGCACGAGAATTGGCAAACTTGTGGGAAATTCCACAACTTGATAATGGTGGTGGCGGTGGCGCTGTTTGTGGTGTAGTGACTAGTGGTGGTGGTGGAGATAAGATGGTGTACAGCAGTAAGAACGGCAATCACTCGAAACCCAACAAGAAATTCAAACGGTCTGATCACAACAGTCAAAGGCGACAGAGGAGGCAAAGAGAAAATGACTTTTTTTCTAATAACCATGCAAGAGGAGCTGAAAGTCTTTGTTGATTATTAATATGTAGCCAACAAGTGTAGTGTATAAAATGAATGATGATAGAGTGATAAAGTTTATTTCAGTTGCAGTATTTTTCCATTATACTCGTAGTCCTGATAGACATAAATGATACTTCACAGTACTACTATAGTTCATGAATTGTTGTTTAAGTCTACCGAGAGCAACAAACTCTGCTTCCTTCACTATTTCCCTGTTGCTGTTCTTTTCGAGTTTCAGTATCCTATCATCATCTGCAGAATTGCATATCTTTGTTTTCCCAGCAGAATTTTCGTGGTTGCGGCTGGTCCGTTTGTATCATTATTGTGAAAAGTGGTGGTGATTATTACACACGGTTGATTCATTCCTCTTGGCTTGTCTTGTTTGGATGACTTGTTTTCTTTCAGACGACCTGTTGGCTCGTATCTTTGTAAAAAGTGGTGACTGCACAATACAATGATCCTAGATACATTCAAAATAACCCCGAATTCATTGGTTCATTCAAGTTGAGCGAGTTTTGGCAATTGTAGGTCTTTTGTGTTGACAAGCTATGGAGAATAATCTTTCGTCACAGCTCTACCCTTTCTTCCGTTCTGATATCGTCCGTGGTGTCTTCACCTTTCTGTTCTGAATATGCGGATTCATCGTGAATGTGAACCGAGCTTTCTGTATTCAAATTGGTATCGTCTTTGGGCACTTCGCCGTCTGTTGTTTCGAGGTTGCATGCAGTATCCTCACTGCTATCAGAAGGTTGGATAACGAAGTCTTCAACATTTTCAACACTATCCTCGTCGTCTGTTTGCAAGAGTCGCTGAACTTCTCGATTATCCTCTTCTTCTATTTGCGATTCACTTTGCGACGATTGCTCGGATGAAACTATAAATGATTCATCAAAAATAATAGTTTCTACCGACTCCTCCTCAACAGGCTGTTGTATTTGAATTTTCTGTCGTTGTTGCCAACGTTTTCGGCGCGATGATAGCGTTCCTTTTTGCGCTTTCCGATTGAGGAAGTCTTCTTGCGCTTGTCTCTGTGCATCTCGAAGGAGAGTACTGAAGAGCGCTGTAAAGAGAAAAATGACCATGACTGCAACAAAGTCTCGTAGAGGAGATGCCGCAACTCGCACGTTCCTTCTCCGCCTTGGTCTTCGTGATACCTTCCCACGTTTCCGTTCGATAGCTGCTTCATCAAATGAAACTCTCTTTTTCGTTTTCGGGCGTTCTCTCTTCTGTGATGGCCATTTCAATATAGCGTTCTTCTGTGTTGGTGTGGATGGTAGTTGCACACTACTAGTAGAACTCTCATCATTCGATTGACTTTCATGAATTGTTGGTAGATCTGTTTCATCTTGACTTAATGATAGTTCTCCGCTATCTTCGAATTCAACATTCCCAGTAAGAAGGGAGCTTGCCATGGTGGAGACTTTTGAAACTGTAAAGGTTCTCTTGTTCAACATACCTCATACAGTAAGGGTACCTGTTAAGAGGTTTTTTTTAAGAGAAACACCCCCTTCAGAGACAAATTTTGAAGAGACACAACTTTCACGGTCCGTCTGTCACCCGTACCATTTCATGCCCATATGTCTGTCCTTCGCCTGCAAACCAGCCTTTCTGGGGGAAGTGCAGCAGAAGGATTTGTTACAGCAGAGTGGCGAGAAAGATATCACAGTTGAGGCTATTCTTGCTCCAACAGGTGGTTCCCCTAATGATCCAGATGATTCGGACGCTGCGGAAGAGGTGTTGTGTCGTCCTTTGGAACTAGATGCTTCAATGCTAACAGCAGGCTAAAAACCTGCTTAGGAAGCATTGAATGTATGAAGCGGCCAGCGCAGCACCAGATCTAAAATGTACCTTAAAGATTGCGGTAGTTTTCTTATCAAATTTGGTTCAATTGTTACCTGAAACTGCAAATTTTCTTCTCCAAGGGGGCTCTGCCCCCCTAGATACCCCCCGCAAGGCTCCGCCCTTGACCCGTTGGGGGCAACCCCCAGACCCCCAATCCACTGGGGGCGACGCCCCCAGACCCCCTTTAATAAGAGGGGAACCGCCTTAAGAGACATTTTACGCTATCGCACAATACTCTCTTAAAAGGGTACCCTTACTGTACTCCTATTTTTTGTTTTGCGTTTGCCGGTCGTCAGTCGTGATGCTATCGACCATCTGAACAATCAACGAGGACAGATCGACACCGATGGACGGATGGACACCACACATTGAGGTGGAAACGCGGTGCTAGAGTGAGACAGACACTATCTGGAGACGCAGGTGATGTACGCACCAGGTACTGTAGACTTGTCTTTGGTACCGGTACCATACATACCATGGAAACTTGTGTCATAATCTACAGTACGATACATGCTACATACGACAAGCTTGTAGCTTTGGCACAGTAGCGAGGTACTAACTTTGGTACTGCCTAGGGACTGCCGGTTTTCACCGAGGTCGAAAGATACAGTACTGTAGGATTTGAAAGGACAATCAAATATGATTGGCAGCGAACCCGGACCAAATACTGTAGGAGATCGTAGACGTCGGGGCACATCATCAAGTCTTCCAGGATTTCACGGAAGTAAATGAAAAGGTTAATGCCACTGGAACTCGGGATTGGGTTTTGGAGCGAGGTTAGGCCCGTACAGCAATCCATGTTGCATTCCCGAGGGTGACTCCTATATAAGTTGAGGATAGTTCCCACCAATCGCAACCATCATCGGAGAGTCACGGTCATCGCTCCTATTCATTTTGGCTACAAAGCTACTATAAGTTTCAGAAGAATTTTCCTCTATACATTTATTTTTATTTAGAACAAAATCGCAGATCGCCTACTGCTTCAGAGGATGTGGTTGGTCCCTTAGCATATGACTGATCTTATCATGCACCTTCTTTTCGGTTGCTTCTTGCCATGGCGCATCGTCCGTTTTTTGCCGTAACAAGAATCTGCCGCCCCTGGCTTCAATCATTGCCGCGACCAGCTGAACAATA
>CAKOGP040000602.1:0-36947 GCA_933822405.4 Cylindrotheca closterium | reverse complement strand
TCCTTGCAGAGACGAAACAATCGATTGTGGTTTACAGAATTCGCCGTTCTTACACGTTTCGTGGTTTGGGGCAGGATCCGAACAGCTGAGCTCCCATATTTGTTTTCTTTTCTCCTTTCCAGTGGCTACGGCAAGATTCATACCAAAACGTCGTACGACTGAGATCATCTCCCAATATCACCATTCGTACTGCGGGTACTGATGGAGCCGAGCAAGTTCCACACACCGTCTGGTTACAACCTGCTTTCGCTGGTGCCCGACGTGATGACAGCCTCCCCATGCCGAAATGGCGGCAGTGCGATGCGACAGCTTGAAGTTCGTTCCTGGTCACTGTCGAAACAATTCGTTTAGGATGCACCTTTGATCTATGCAACCCGTCGATCTTAATGACTGGCCTGGCTGGATGCCTCGCCGTGATGACGATCACACCATTCTTTCGTTGACGATCAGTTTTGCCATCGACCTCGAGGTGGAATGAAAAGCATGAGAATTAGATGCCTGTGGAAACTCTGATTGTGGGGACGGCAGTATCGATCCAGGAAGACTTCCTACTTACTCATTGTGCCCAAGATAATTTTCTTTACATCAGAGGGGACAAAATTACAGCTGCGTTTGATTGTATTCTGTTCGATAATACCCAAGCATATTACTATAGTAAAAATGATTCCGATTCGGTACGCCCGTCACATCCAAAGCAAGTTGTATCGGAGATGGACACATCTAACAAGAAGGCAAAACTACCTGGGGCTATATTTTCGGAACTTCTACGTCGTCCATTATAAAATTTGGGATTCTTCTTGGTTGCCATATTTTGGGTTGATGCGAAACGATGAATTGATACATGAAGAAGTCAATGGAGATAAAAGCACAGAAACAATTGATAGCTTGGAACAGGAATCAAAGACAAGAGATTCTGATTCTCAAAATGAGAAGGTATTCTCTTTGATTCGCTGTCACATATCACCACACAACTTGCAAACCACTTTTCTGAGATTGCGAAGAACAAAGCCGGCCTATGCACACTACATCACAGCAGTCGTAGCACAATCCGACAAGGATTCGGTGCTGAAAAGATATAATATACCTTTTTTTTCGAGCTTGTGAACAAAGCCAATGCACAATACACCACAGCAGTAGCACAATCGACAAGAATTATACATCGCCGGCAGGCTAGTATTTTCTCCGACCAAAAGTTGCCGCCAAGCAGTTTCGATCATTATCGGAGAGGAGCCAAAGTCATCGCTCCTATTTCTACAAACTACATGCAATTATGTGTTTCAGAAGAATTTTCAGAAGAATTTTCAGAAGAAATTTCCTTCATACATTTATTTTTATTTAGAGCAAAATCGCAGATCGCCTACTTTTTTCAGAGGATGTGGTTGGTCCCTTAACATATGACTGATCTTATCATGCACCTTCTTTTCGGTTGCTTCTTGCCATGGCGCATCGTCCGTTTTTTGCCGTAACAAGAATCTGCCGCCCCTGGCTTCAATCATTGCCGCGACCAGCTGAACAATATGTTTCTTTTCCGCTTTGCCGTCTTTATCCTTGCCTAGGCTCTTGTACTTGGGGCTGTGGATCTTCACGGCTTGAAGTAGGAACCCGTTGCCAGGGTTGTGATTGGCATGACCACCTCGTCCAAATACGACATCCCGTTCGGGACAAAGATGTGTCACGATAGTAGTCCATTTGATTTTGGGTACCATTTTTCTCTTGGCGGTCGTTTTCTTTCCTGACGCTGCATTTGACTTTTTCTTCTCGTTGGTTCGCTGTGATTTCTTTGTCGTCTTGTTCTTGGTTTGACATGGCATCTCTTGGATGCGGTTGACATCCTGAATAGGAGCAGCATCATTGCTGAGAAAGCAGGAGCCGAGAGAAGAAGCATATTCTACCAACGCTTCACTTCCGTCTCCTTGTGTGATCTCGTCTAGAGGAATGGGGTCAATTTCGATTTCGACATCGTAGGATTGTTCGTCCTCTCTGTCGTTGCAATCATCAAGTGGGGGGAGATCTGATAGCAAGGATTCCAACTCCGTTTCGTTTAGAATGAAAGCAGAACCATCGATTGAATGTACCATATCATCATTGGACAGACACATGGTAGAGGATTCAAAATTGACAGTCATTTTGGTTTTGGAAGTTGGCTTTGAAAACAATTATGCGAGTGTTGGAACGCTACCATGAAATTACTTTTCATTCGGCGTCCATTGACTCCGGTCGTCGTACAGGCGAGACGTGCACCTCGAAGAATACTCACGCAATGTGATTGGCTAATGCAGGTCAAACGTAGCCGGAATTGTTGCGAAACTCAAGACCCTCGTACCCCTTCGCCTTTAGAAATAGAATATGATATGAGAGATGGGATTGGATACGGGGAAAGAGTGGATTGACGCCTGCGGTTTCTCCTAATTTGTGGAACGCGAATGAACATCTCAAGTGTTCAAAGGGCATAAATGTTGCTGGCAGTATCTGGCATTCGAGATGATTGGAGGTGAGAGGTGAGTTTGGTTTGTTCCTCTATATCAATCATCGCAACAATGAACCGGCCGTGAAACTTCACGGCACCAATTTGGGGCAAGAAAGGAAAGCAAAGCACTACAATGCTCATGAGGCTTTCAGGCAGGACGTTCGAAGAACAACAAGATGCAGTCAATGCAGCCTTTCGCTTGATCTGACGCTTGTTCTTGCTTCCCTTCGCTCTCGTGCTGAAGAGGAAGAACTTGCCCATATTTTCTAATTCCTTATTTTTTCGTTGTCTAATCATGTGCTTGCGGGCTAGTCCATCCTTATTGTTGCTGTCCACATCTTGCAACCTCGTGGTGTCGAGTATCCGTTCTTGCTATTATAGGCTTCGCAGCGGCAATGCGACATCATGCCAGAATCCAACGCCCCCCGGTAAATTCTGTTTTACTACTAACTCGTAGAATTTGAAATTGCTGTTTGACGACAGGCAGCCCAAACGAAATAAGGGGGACAAGAGCGATCCTTGCAGAGACGAAACAATCGATTGTGGTTTACAGAATTCGCCGTTCTTACACGTTTCGTGGTTTGGGGCAGGATCCGAACAGCTGAGCTCCCATATTTGTTTTCTTTTCTCCTTTCCAGTGGCTGGCAAGATTCATACCAAAACGTCGTACGACTGAGATCATCTCCCAATATCACCATTCGTACTGCGGGTACTGATGGAGCCGAGCAAGTTCCACACACCGTCTGGTTACAACCTGCTTTTGCTGGTGCCCGACGTGATGACGGCCTCCCCATGCCGAAATGGCGGCAGCGCGATACGACAGCTTGAATTTCGTCACTGGTCAACGTCGAAACAATTCGTTTGGGATGCACATTTGATCTGTGCAATCCGTGGATCTAAATGATGTATTTAAAATTGTTAAGGATCGAAGCAGTCAGGTCTATGTATTATTGATAATGGCGTTGCCTACAGTAGTACAACAAGTTGTTGTACTACTACTATATTTTTTCATCCAACTAACTCCTTAGTTTGTAACTTCGGGTGTCTCACTGGAAGGTTGTTGTTCCAACATCTTAAAGGGCGAAAGGATCAAAACAAAGATTGGCTTGACAATTTCTTCCGCCTTTCCAGCAGCCCCCAACATGACTTCCGTTACCTTTTCAATGGCGGGATTCAAAATACCAGAATCAAAGTTCCTGAGTTGAGGCTTGATGTTAGAGTCCAAGGCTTCCATGTTAGTTCCAGCAACTTCGAGTGCCTTCCCAGCGACAGCTTCTGCCATTCCCATAAATGGAGAAAAGACAGCTACGCCTTTTCCCCAGGCCCAGACTCCCTTCGCTCCTTCGTAAACATTAGCTGCAGCATCCGGATGCGATTCAGTGGTAGTGGTGTTAAGAGGTTCTTTTGGCGGCATCGTGGTTTTATTACTCTTTTTCTTGGCCATCATATCTTCGTCTTCGTCATCCATTTCAGGTATTGCAAATCGTTCGCGTGGCAAATCCATAAAGAGGTCATCAACAGTTCCAGCAGCAGTCATGAAATCGTCAGTGGCAGTGGTATTCAAAGAAACAGAAGACGACGCAGATTGATTTTTACGCAATTGTTTAGACAAATCATCGGGAGAAAAGGAGGTCGTCAATCCTGCCAAAAAGAGAGATTCCGCTCCCGATGCCGGAGACAACGGTGGATGATACTCTTCTGGGCCATCGACCGATTGGTCAATGCTGTCATATAACGTCTGTGCTTCCAACTTCATCCTTTCGCAAAACAACAAACTGACAGTACAATACAATTTAAGTGAATGGATCTGCGGAAATGAAAGTAATGTGGTGAGACAAAGAGTCAGTCGTTTGTGATGATGATTCAAAAAAAAAAGATGCTTGGCGAACGCGGGCAGGAGAAGATTTCGGGTTTTCGACCAATGACATTTGAAAAGTATTTTGACTTGTTCGAATGAATCAACTATTCTGGCCACCATGAACCAAAAACAATTCTTGACCAGAAAGAGACCGCCACATGGCCACGAGGATGAATCCGACTTCCACGACAGTTGCTCAAGTTGAATACATTCTTATTGAAAGCATGATGTGGGCATCACGCTTGAAACCGCGACAAACACAAGTCACTTGACCATTTCTTATTGTGGATTTCGAAGGAATCAGTCTCATTGTCCAATCGATTGCCATGTTCGATTTCTCTGGGCTTGCTATTCTTGGACCCATCCCCGTTGCATCCGGCATCATCTTCCTGCCAATCTACTACTGTACATCTAAAAAGAAATGGCTTACCTAGCTCACCTGAATAAAGTGTGCGGGTATTGGTTGCACTCTCACAATTTTTCTGGTATGTGCAGGTTGAGCTTTTCGGAACGCTTTTTTTGGCAGTGGCGTGACGGCGACGACTTTCAATTTCAAATGCGACGTCATCCTAATTTTCTGGTGCAAACACGACTGGCTGATTGACTGACTGACGAGCGAACAAGACGCCTCACGCACTCAATTTTCATGGTCGATCAATTTGACCCTGTACATCAGCTAGCATAATAGCAACCTTCTACGATACAGTTTAATTTGGAAACAACGAATCGAATGGTGCTGACCCATGAAATGTGCTTCCTTTGATTTTGATTTTAAAACGTACTATCTGTTTCGTGAGATGAACTTTTGTGTATTTAAACATGATTTCATCAATCATACCCCACCGGATTACAACAGAACAAAGAATAGATGATAGAAGTCTTGTTGGCGTCAATGATTGAGAACAAGCATGAGCTTAAGGATAGAGTTTACAGATGCAGCAAGCGTGCTTTGCAGAAGCACCAGCAGCATTCTTATATTTTTCAGCTCCAGCACACCAACTTGGTTGCTTGGTATACCCGGCACATGTATCATTGCCACTGTCCTTCCATGCCGTATCGTCTTTGCAGCTGCCGTTGCATCCACAGCATGCCTCCTTTGGCTTTTTGGTGGCAAGGGGTGTGTTTGGTTCGCCTCCACTACTCGAATCGCACTTGCCTTGGCTCTAAGGGCGGATTTCAATGGATTGAAAGTTGTTAACAAAAACATGCGGCAAGGTAAATAACAATCAAATATTTTTGAAACTCACCAAAACGTCTTTGCATGTGAATGTGAAATAGTTGGTACCACTATTGTGTTCCCACAGTTTGTAACCTTCAGTATCCTTGCAGGTAGAGCCGGGAGCAGGGGCAGCAGTTGGGGGGAGAGTAATTGGAGCAGGGATGGCACCAGGTGAAGCAAAGCGACCGCCCTTGCATCCACAGCATGCATCCTTGGGCTTTGTCATCGCGAAACCTGTGTTTGGTTCGCCTCCATTTGTAGAATCACACATATCTTTGCTCTAAGGATGGGTTTCAATGGATCGAAACTTGTTAAAACCATGCAGCGCTGTTGGTATCAATAAACATTATTGAAACTCACCATAATCTCGTCGCATGTGTGTGAATAATACTTATTCGTAGTACCCTCCTTCTTCACCCACATTGTGTAATCTTTCAGATCTTTGCAGCATTCACGAGCAGGTGGTGCCGCAGAACCCGAGGCACAATCTCCAAAGCAAACATCAAAGACCATATCATCTCCCTGTTGGTAGATATTGGTGATTGTGATACCAGTATCTTTGACGTGACCACCTTGATAACCTTTGGAGTTGGGAGTGGTGGAGGGACCAAACGTTCCACCCCCAAGGCATTGTCCATACATATCACCTTTATCTCCATCACCAGATTTCTGTTTCTCGAACTTGTACTCTCCGTCAGCTTGCATCAGGGCGACATGATAGTGTCTGCCATTGCTAGGCCAATCTGGTTGCCCAGGATGCCCTTCGTCATCATTCTGGTCGCCACTTTTGTCTTCATCGATGTGCCAAATCATGAGTCCAGCCTATGTTCGAGAACCAACAATGAGAGCGTCAGACTCGCTTTGCTAGTATCATTCAGCAACTTATCAAAAGCGTTTCACACAACAATTTGCTCACTCACCTCTGGGATTTTCGAATCAAAGGACTTCTTTTGGCGATTCTCTATGAGAAGATACTCTCCTGCTGCGAAGCCCTTGCTGATCTTATAATACTTGTGATTTGTGGCGGAAGGTTGCAACACCACCTTATTTTCGGATGAAGAAAGCTCGGTGGCCGTTCCCCAGCCCAACTTTAGTTTGGACCACGGGTCTAGCATGGGAGGGTCTAATAGGCGATGGGCGCAAACAGAGCATGACAGAAACTTGTTAGCCTTCTGTTTTCACATATCAGACAGGCAGTGATTGCGATACATACGTGTCTTCGCACTACCAAAACCATCACTCGTTGCCATCAAACTCCAAGCACCGACACATTTCTATCGTACAGATCGGGCAAGCCCTGAAGATCGCAATGGGTTCAGATGTGAGCACAAATACCGTCGCTTGAGCAGAGCAATTGATCCATCCATCCATCCATCCATCCACATTATACTTACCAAAAAGTGTCCAGTCTCGTGTGCAATGGTGGCAATGGTTCCAATCTTGCTTCCCGAACAACCAATCAATCCTGGATTGATATGGTATGCGTTAACAACAACGCCCTCTGCGCTTGTCCACCGTTTATCATTCAGCCCCCACTGGTGAGACCAAATCTTGTCTCTTGCACTGCCACAAGCGGTGGAACAATAGCTCGAATGGATGAATGTGATGGCGTCGATCTTGTTGTTATTATCACTATCGAATTGTTTGAAGTCAACGGAACTATCAATCTTGTTCAACGCTTCGACCAAACAGTCGTGTAGGTATGTAGCTCCGTTACCTTGGCCTTTGGTATTTAGATCAAAGGCTCCGGTACAGTACTCCTCAGTATGAGATCGACCATTAGTACTGCCAGTCAACTGAACCCAGTCAACAACTGTCGATTCCAAGGTCAGCTTTCCTCCCCTACAACAGAGCAGTTCACATTGAAGTATCAGTATTGAGTTGTTTTACAAAGCATACGAAGTCTCAATTTCAATACTTACGAGTTGTCATGAAAGAACTTCTTCACACCGCCAGTTGGTGCCCTGGTAGCGTCAGGCTCCATGGCATTCATCAGGACCTCGAGATCGCCCTTCGAAGGGAGTGCTTGACTTTCGTGTCCAACGAACTTGATAGGGATGACCAAGTTGCGGACCGTTCCTTCCTTGAGCCCAGATAGTTCACGACCACGAAGCAGACGATCTCTCGTGTCATCGGGCTCGCAAACTCCTCCTGTGTTGAGTGAGCATTCACCGTAGGCTCCATCTTCCATTGCTGCAACGCGCAACGACTTGTGGATGTTTGGTTCCAGGTCGTCAATCTCGGTGGGGTCAGTGGTTGCCACTGGATAACGCAAGTCAGCAGTGATCTTTCCGCCCTCGAGCTTCTTGCAGTAGAAGTACACGAATTCACCATCGTCGCCATATCCAAGCACTTCTCCATGTTCTTCAGCGCGGACTGTTTCCATAGTTACATCATTGTGTTCGCGGGATCTTTTTTGGTGCAGAGCACGCATCTTTTCAGCATGTTCTCGGCTGAGATGGCGGCTGTGGTGAGCTCCCGATCTTCCGTTGCCATTCTTGTGGCACACGGTGTACCCAGCTTCATCAACAATCCAACTGTTGATGTCACCACCTTTCAATTGACACTCACCCAAAGGCTCACCATTCTCATCATAAAGATCGAAAGGAGTAGAGTCTGCCATGTGGCTAGAAGCGTAGAAGAAGCAGAAGCTTCCAACGAGCGATCTCAATGCAAGAGACGATGGTTTCATCTTTCAATCGTTAGGAATATCAGATTGTGATCCAAGAAAACAGCATATCCCAAAAAAAGATTTGACAACTTTTGATACGTTTGTACCGGTACCGTGTTGTACGCGGGTTGTACGAGAATGGATTTATTTATTGCTATGCAATATCCTGCTACGGCAGTAGTATTTTAGTTGTGAAATGATCCAGGGTATCACAATATCAAGATACTTTCGCTGTATGGAGGTACATCATTGTACAGTGGGATATATATTACAGTATGGTTCTACGGCGAGAAAAAAAAGTGCGTCAGGGTCACTACTCGTAGTACCAAAAACAAAGAAGTCTTTTTCTTATCCCGAAAAAAGATCCAGGACAACACACTACAGTACAGGTTTTTGTACCAGTTACAGTACACATGTACCATCAATTATCACGTGCGCAGTGCACTATAACATGATCTTGGAAGCAGTCTTTTGTGTGCCCCAGAAAAGATCCAGTGTGTGCCTGTCTTCTCTGAAAATTTCCAGTGTATCCAAAAGATCTGTACGCCAGACCAGCAGAAAGCCCCAGGAGAGCTGTTCTACCTAGGTATGTGCCATGCAACATGATTGCGAAAGCAGTATTTTGTGTGCCTAAGGAAAGATTCAATGCCTTTTCACCTTGTCTCAATGACCAACAACCATATCACTGGAGCGTCATGAGGAAGCGTTCAATCTCTCCTCCTAGTACGACCACTTCTAGCTGCCCTGAAGAATTGGGTAGTCGATTGCCAAACCAAAATTGACGAGAACTGGATGAAGAGTGGACATACTATGTATGAAGCACAATTATAGAAACTACCACTTCAAGCTTTTGGTCATTTAGAGTACCTATTGAATTTCGTCTCGCCTTTCCTCATGGTCGTAGGATGCTGGCCTGCCCCTAAAATGAAAGCGGTATCCACCAGCAGTATGGTTGGGTCCTATCTTCGCCCTTGGATTTAGTCAATTCCTTGCTGATTGTTTCCTTGTGGGAGTACTGTACCGGTAGAATAAAATATTATGCGATTTATTTCATACTGATCGTGTTGTGCGACTAATCCGATCATTTGCAAAACTCATGATGCCATTCAAAAAGCGACACAACTCTCATTGTGTCATTCTTTGCCTTTCATCAGCACTCCTCCTACAGCAGTATCTTCATCATGGCAAAGCGACTACAATCAGTTACCATAATAACAAGATCCTTCGTCGGATTGTATCTAGTGACTTGCATATGGTCGTTCACCAAACTGTCCAAGGATGCGGATTCTTCTACTTCCTGTCATGACGACGATCCTACACAATCACTCACCGGACAACCTCGGGATTTGTTGCAAAGGAGGGTGTCTTTTCAACACCAAATGGAAACCAAATCCTACAATTTCACAGCGGCTCTTTGTGTTTGTGTCAAGGACGCAGAGGCCTATTTTGAAGAATTCATTGACTATCATTTGGCCATGGGGTTTTCCAATGTTTATTTGTATGACGATTCGCCCAATTTCGAATTGCAACGATGGTACAATCATACTCGAGCACATCCTGATTATAGCAAAGTGGAAGTTATGCACTTGTCGGATGCACGGAAGCCAAAAGGTAGTAGCAGTTCCTCAAAAGAAGAAGAGAGCAATGACGACGATGACAACCAACAATCTCAGAACAATCAACAGCAACAAGAAATGCTACCGGTTGATCCACAAACGGACTATTACGAAGATTGTGTTCATCGATTTGGATTCAATGGGCCAAGACATGACTACTTTGCCTTTATTGATGTCGATGAATTCTTTGTCTTAGTCGATGAATCCAAATATCGCAACATTTTGGATTTGCTACAAGACTATCTGGTTCCATTTGGCGGGGCATTGACAGTCAATTGGATGCTAGTGGGAAGTGCCAACAAATCGGTCTATGCTCCACTTCCAATCACCAAACGATTTCAGTACAGAGACGAAAAGGCACATTTCGTAATCAAGAGCATCGTCAAGACAAGTGATTACTTGGGGCACCGAAATCCGCATGCCGTGTATGTGAGAGATGTTGTCGTCAACGGCACCAATACCAGCAATATTCATACAACCGCCTATCCAGGAGCGAATCACAAGTATGCTTTGACGCCGAGAGGTGCTACCGACAAGACTTGCCCCTCGAAAGTGGTTTTGCTGTATCACTATCGGTATACCAGTGACAAGGAATACATATTCAAAAGATGTACTCGAGGAGGGACTGATGGCGGCCATTATTGGTGTTCCGATGGTGGCCAGGGGATCCGGCAAGGCTATGGACCACAGCACATTCAATCAATCCCGGGGAGTGTCTTTGATGATAAAGCGTGGAAGTTTCTGACTTCCCATGTTCCAAAGTACCAGATGTATGATTCGTTTGAAGACTTTCATTAGCATCATAGTATAGGTAGTGGCTACATGACTACTCATCTATGTACCCACGAGATATAAAATATAGATAGATTTTAATAATGTGAAGTAGAGCTCAAAGCTGGAATAATACCGTTGTAAATTCTTGGTGGATCTCCAAATTTGAAATTTGTACTGTGATTCAATACGAAACTACGTATGTACATACCTTTTTTGAATACTCGTTGTGGCTGTCAAGCACGTAATCATCTATCTATCGTGAAGCATGAAAAAAGACATTATTAGCACATGCGCATACTGACACAAGAAAGGATCCAAAAGAAATCAATTTTACGAGAGACTCGTGAACAAAATAAGATTCCATTGACTGCTTGTTGCCGTTGTTATCTTCTGAAGGAGACCCAACTCAAGCCGAATGCGAGTTGAAATAAGAAAGACACAATACAACCAGAACCGTTGAGCTCTCGTCATTATGAATTCCGAGCTTGCAGCCGCATTTGCGAAACGCCGCAGTAGGCAAGAGCAGGCCGGAAGCGAAAAGAAAAAGAAATCGCCCAGCAAAAAGCTAGATCAGCATCTGGCTTCCAGCTCGTCCACCCCACCTCCTGGCGATGATGCCTCCAAATCCAGCAGGGCCCGCAGCACCAAGTCGTCCGTGGGAAGTGGCGAGACTGGAGGCAGCCACAAGCACCGAAAAGTCACCCCTGCTCCGGAATCCACCCATTCCCGAAGTGGCGAACGCCGACAACAAAAGAATTCTTCCAAAAGCAGTAGGTCTGGAAAACACAGCGTTTCTTCTGCTGCATCGTCCGTGGACAGTTCTACGACGGGTGATACCCCTATTGAAAGCAAGCAGCAACAACAGCAACAACGACCAAATTGGGAAGAGGCCCTGGCACAAGCAAAGAGTTTCCAGTCGAATTCGCAAGATCCTCCAAAGAAGACACCAGTGAAGGAGAATACATCCGAGTTGCTGCCGCAAGATCCTCCGGAGAGTGCACCAGTTGAGGAGGAGAATACTTTTGCCGCTTCCAGCCAAACCGGAGAGGCAGCGCCTGCATCGAGTGCCGTGCCTACAGTGGAGGCACAAGATGACACAAGATTTAGTGCATCCAAGTCTACTACTGGCGCAGAAACAGATGATTCGTCCAGCGAAGAAGAAGACGAACGAGAAGAGCCGAGATTCGAACAAAATCAACCTTCCTTGTTTGCTTCCAATGAAGGATTTGCCGCCTTTCCTCAAGAATCTAGTAACGCGGAGCAACCACAATTTGAAGAGACCCCAGCTTCCAATTTTGGGTCATTGGAAGGTGCTACATTGGACAAATTCGAAAAGGGTCCCGATTCTTTTGGTGCAACCTTTGAAAGCTTTCCGGCAGACTTTGCGGGAACTCAGCCTGCATTTGCGGCGGAAGAATCAAAGGACGAAGTTGTTGTTGATGATTATATTCCACCGTCGTTTGAATTGCCAACATCATCAGCAGTCGGATTGGTGGATAAGTCCCCTATAGAAGACCCTCCAGTAATTCCTGGACCATCCAAAGCCCTCCGCTTTGAAAACAAGGAAAAAGGTTGCGTCAAGATTTATACGAATGGAAGGCTTCCCACAGCCCCAACAGCGAATCCTCTGAATGGAAATGTGATTTTGGCGAAACGGAATCGCAAGGACCGAGAACTGGCTCTCTGCGAATTCAATCCCCATACAAAGGTTCAAGTCGCCAGTATTCCTGTTTTGAGCATGGATCTTCAAAAAAAGGTGGCAGAAAAGTTCAATGTATCCGTGATTGGCGTGGATAACGTTGTGACAATTGCTTGTGGATTACACACTTCATCCAGTGGCCAAACTCGAGCGCGGGTGGGCTGTCTTTTGGACTTGCTTGTCTTGGAAAATAATGAGGTACTCCGTGTAATTGTAACCTGGCAATGGGGCTACGCGGGCAGTACAGACTCCATTCAGCTCCAATCACTGCTTAGTCCTCCTTCTGGGAGTGACTTTAGCTACAATGCAACCAGTCTTCTCGTCGCTGATTCCTGTGTCTTTGTGAGTGGGGCATCAGCAAAGGGGCCGTGTGTCTTCTTATCCAAACCAACTGTTAGAGAGACCTGGACGGCGAACTTTGTTGGCAAGGATCCAACTCGCATTGCTTCCATGGCTGTCACTACGACTACGATCTCTTCGACAACAAAGTCAAAGCCACAGCGATTGCCGTATTTGGCCATCGGGCTGACTGATGGATCATTGAGCATTTGGACGTATCAGGCAGCGACGGCAGTCAATTCAAAGACAACAGAGACATTGCGACGACTCTTGTACCCATTGTGCCGATTGGATGTCAGATCATTGAAAAAGGCATCAGCCACAAAGCTGTCTGGCGTTGCAGTTCATGATGGCGATACTGCTGCAGACGCAAACGTGCAGCAAACGGGGGAAATTGGATACTGTACGCGTTTGGAATGGTCAGGTCCGAATCCAACAAGTAGTCCAATCGATACATTGTTGATTTTGGTGGCCGCTTTCCAGGGGGGCGTCTTGTTTTATCACGTCTCGTTACCGAAAATAAAGGACAAGGCGAAACGCGCCTACGTCGAACTTAAAGCCCCGACCAATTCAACGCAGCTTGGATCAACTATTGTCCTCCATCCCGTCGCGGCAACACGATGGCCAGCTGTGTACCATAAGACTGCTGTCAGCTTTGTCGATGTTGGAGCGCACATGCCATTGACTGTAGCAGTACTTGCTACAGGATTGAGCACAAACTTGGAATATTCAAGATTGGGCCTTGTGAGTTGTATACTGGCTCCCTACAAAGGGAGCGTGAAAGACTTGCCCTCTGGCACAGTGCATGTATGGGATAGCTGTGAATGGAGTATGCCCAAGTTGTCAGCTGATATCCCGCCAAGTGAGCTAATGTCATGCACCAACCTACCAGGCGTACTGTACTTCTCCTCAACTGGTTTGGAAGTCCTGAGGTTTTCCCGTTTTGCTCATTGTATCATGCGCAATCCAACAAGCATTCCCATTGGTCTTTCCACATCTGGAACCACGTATTGGGGCGATGCTGTCAGTGACAAAGCAGGAACACTACATGTTTACACGACCTTTCACTGCGAGAGACGCAAGGTGGTATACGGAGAAGGCTCATCTGAGTATTTGGAATGGTCTGTACCAGGTCGGCGACATTGGCTCATCCAAACAGCGTGTGGAGACTGCAAAGAAGCCGTCCTGGACGATGTCAACCAACGTGTGAAGCAGAAGAAGGATGACGACACCATTTACGGTGGGACATATTCCAAGGTTTTGGTGGAACTGACACCAACAGATTCCGCAAGCAACTTGATTCCGTTTCGGATATCGCGAGACTTTCAAGGGCTGTATATTGCTGTTTGGTTCGAAAATATTATTGACGGCACTCAACGTATTGCACTAGTTGAACGAGTGAAGGACAGCATGAAGGTTGCCCATTGGTTCAAAGATGAACGCGAAATAGTTTTCCTTCCGAATGCCATGGACGAGGATGAAGTCACCCCCATACCACAGATGCTTGTTGTCAACTCAAATGGTGGTTCTGTAAACTTATGGCGTCGCAAGCAACGGAAGACTTCTAGTAAGCATGTTTGGCAACCGGCTGTGGGAGTTGAATGTAAACCAATTCTCGGTTTGCCATCAAGTGATCAGAAGGGAGGAGAAAATTTCGATATTGAGAGTCAATATGTGGATGTTCTGCGAATGACCACCTATCGCTCGCAGGATCAGGTTGGACTCTTGGTTGCAGGACGACGGCAGGATCGACGAGTCTGTATCTTGGCTGGGCCGTTACAACCAGACGACGATTTAGTCTGGTCAGACTTGTTGCCAAATCTGGAAGGAGATCCTTGCATTTGGTTGGAAGAAGACGAAGAGTTGTGTCTAGTCGTACCTTTACCGGGTGAAAAAGCAATCCGAGGTGGTATTGCGATAGGGTCTACCAAACGGATAATGGTGTTGTCGGCATCCTTGGAAATTATTGCCCAAGTCGATGTCTCCTTGCCTCCCACATCTCTAGTCCCTTTGGGCTCCTTCACAGTTGGATACTGTTCACAGGATGACCATGCAATTAAATACTTGAGTGGTGTTCCATCAGCATTTGGTTGTACAGGATTGATTGCGTCTTTACCTCTACCACGGCACACCTACAGTCCTCACTTGATCCTAGCCGTGCGACCGGATCGAATCATCTATACATGCTACCACAATGGATCTCGCCTCGTCGAGCGTGGACAGTCGACAGGAATCTTCATGTTGCCGTCAGCAACAACAAGACCAGCGTTGCTTCTAGAACCAATGGTTGCAAATGCCATTGCAACTGGCGGTGGAGCAGAAACAGCTACTCAGCCTTTCTTTAGAACGGTAATTGAGAAATTCGGACGCAAGGTTTCTACGATGACTCATGGAGACAACGAAGGCATTGGAAATTTGGGTGCTGGACTAACTCCGAAAGTCTTCGACCTACTAGAGCAATACGGATTGGAAGCAGCGGCATCATGGCTGCTAACAGGAACGGTAAATTTTGGTCGATCTACCAATAGCCGTCTTCTGCCCTCGTGGATGCCTGTATCAGCGAAAGCAAAAGCTGCAATGGGAGATGCCGACACTCTCATGCACATAATTGCCAATGGGGATCAGTACTTTTCAGAATACATCAAAAGTCCAGACTCGAACATGGCATCAACATTGCCACGTCCAAGCGATCCATCTGCTTTCCTTTCGAAGGGATATGGAATGAATGCTTTGAAACAAGGGAATTTCGTAGATGCCATGAAGCTTTTGGATATCGCTGGTACTGAGAACTCTGATGCGATGGTACTGCAGCTCTCACTGGCACTGCAAATGGATCATGCAATAGATGCTACTCCAGTCTTGGAGGCGCTGTGCCAATCTCATGATCTGTCCCAAATTGGCAAATCAATTCGATCAACGAATGCTGCGTCACTTGCAGCTTTGTCCCTTGAACTTCGGAAAAACATGGGAATACCTAACGATGAATTTAGGTACAACTGGATACGCCCACTTGCCCCGTCGTTTCAACGGGGAAAGAAATTTGGTCGATTGCGGCCTCGGGTCATCGGAGAATCCGCATTCTCAAAAATGAGTAAACAGCGAGTAAGGGCCGGAGATGAGCTGTTTGCTACGGAAACTAGTGAAATGAAGCTTGTTTGGAACGAAGGACCTAACAAGGAAAAAGAGAACTTGCTTGTTCTGGACAACATGCATGATTGGTTCGGCCGCCGTAAACCGGCCATTCTCGGCAAGGAAGGTGTCAAGAGTGCCGAAGTGCGAGGTGCAACAACCTTAGCTGATATTTTACGAAAAGAAGATGACGATTCATTCGGCGATCAAGATGAGGATGAGACGAAAGATGGATGGGTTGATGGTGTCGGAGAAGGTTTGAAGGACGAAGACAAGCTCTCTGCATACTTTCGATTGTCTGAGGGAGACGACGAGGAGAGTGGATGGCGCACAGAGGGATTTGCTGATATCACAAAGTTTGAGAATAGAGCAATCCTTGTTGGTTGTGGAGACACGACCGCACTTGAGGTTTCCACTTCTAGCGTTGATGAGGGCGAGAGCGGTAAAGTCAAAGCTCTTTACGACTTAGTGTTTGAAGAATCCGGAGTTGGTATTGCTGCTGCGCTGGGATTGCCGGCGCCGCGTGGTGGAAGTTTGGATATTGGCATGATGCACAGCCCTGACCATTTAGCTCGCCAAAAGTGCTCAATGGAATTCTGGTTTTGGGTACCAGCGTCAGTCAAGGATTCCATTGTCCTAATGCGTAGGACATATGGCGTTTCCGCTGACAATCTGGAGAGTGTTTGTAAAGCAAGTGACAAGGCAAGCGTTTTGTGGGAGCTTATTTTGTCAACAAACGGAGAATTGGAATTCCGAACAGTTTCTGGTTCCAGTCTCAAAACTACACCGCACACTGCCAGCGACGATGATGACGAGGAGGAAGAAATCAAGAGCACTATTCGATTCGGATATTGGAACCACGTTTGCCTCACTTTCAAGCAAGAATCAATGACTAGCTCGAAGGTCAATGTCTTTGTAAAGGGTGCGAGCGCTATCTCTGATACACTGAATTTTGCCCCACCCAAATTCGAGATTGATGATTTCTCTGGAGCTGCAGCACTTGATCCGCTCCTTGAGAAATCCTATGTTGCCTTCGCACTTGACCATCCCGCGGGATTCCGCATTGCTGAATTACGAGCATGGGCACTAGAACGAGCTGCAGATGACATCAGAACCATGATGACAGAATACCTGTATTGTGCTGAAATCAAGAAAAAGTTTGCGGTAAGAATCAAGAAGAAAGGGGGTGCCTCGGCAAAGGTTGGACTCTTGGCCCCTCCAAAAGGAAGCGAGCAACAGAGTACAATACCGCAGAAAGGACTTTTGGCTCCGCCCAAAGGATCAGCATCTACACCAACTGGTATGTTGGCACCTCCGCGAAGTTCCGAAAAGGCGAGACCTCGAAAGGGATTGCTTGCACCTCCTAAAGCAGACGAACGAGAAGAGTCCAAGATCGAAAATGCTGGTTTTGGAAACGAAGGATTTGGTTTCGGAGACTCAGATTTTGGAGCCACAGAGTCAATGCCACCAACATTCCAGGATACTGCTGCCAATGCTGCATTCAGTGCTGATGCTTTTGGTGGCTTCGGGTCAAAAGACAGCATGCCTGTGCCCTTCAATGCTGCATTTGGCGAAGGTAGTAATTTTGAAACAACAGGACCAACATCATTTGTAGACCAGGTAGAAGAGCCAGGAATGGAGACTTTCGAAGAGAGTCCAGAAATATCTCCTTTGTGGGATAGTGCCATTCCACTATCTGAGCAAGTAAGATCATCTGCAGCAGCAGCCTTGATTCGAGGTCCGCCAGCAACGAGGCACTTTGGAGGCAACCGTGGAGGTTTACCAGACTATCGAGAGCTTGAACGGTACGCAACTTTCTATGATCTATTCGTGTACTGTTTTTTGTTAATCATTCCTATTCTTGTGCTAGGTTTGGTGTTGGCGCCATATCGATCTGTGGGTCCGAAAAAACCATTGTATGGAGGGACGACCAAATCCCACCTGGCCTTACATATCCTATCGGTGCAAGTGGAGCAATAGTTAGTGATCAGATGGACGAGGATGGCAGTGAATTCCTCTGTTGCTTTCTCGCAAAGGACAAGCGCATGGTGGTCTTTGAATTGTCGACAAGAACGGTCGTCGTCGAGTTGCAAATGACTACAAAATTGAACTTCTGGCGATTCCTACCCCCAGAGGCTGGAGAGGACACTCTTTGTTTCATGCTAGTAACTCCAGTTGGTGGATTCCACTGGATGCCACTGGACGAATCACCACGTCCGCGACAAGTTTGGAAGCGAGGACCCGAGCTGCAGGTATGTATTTCGTTTCACACTGCGTGGCGTTATGTTGTGTATTTCTCACCCGGCATTTCTACACTGCAGGGAAAGAAGATTGTCTGCTACGAAGAAGGTGGAACAAACGGGCTTGATGGTCCAGACATGCTCTCGAAAGTGGGAATGCTGTTGGTGACAAACACGGCTGTGGGTGGTTCTGTAGAAGCCTGGTTGGTACCTATCTGCGGAGACTCACTAGCACTCTGCGCGCATGAGTAAGTACTTATCCTGAAGAGTGCGCGCGCTGTCAACGCGACCTCACTGTGTATTCCTTTTAGCAATGTGTTGGGTGCATGTCTCTGCTCGCCACCAGATATTGGCTACGAGGCCTGGATGCCGCTTCTGCTATTTGTTGTTGAAGCTGAAGAAGACCTAGTAGTTTGTATTTCAGCGGTAACCGAAACTTCCGAAGTTTCCATTGGATTGACAGAAGTCATGACAGATGCGTTGATTGAGCTAGGCCCTTACAAAGGCTTCGATTACGAGCCTCCGACCTTGGCTATGGGCAATTGGCCAGAGGTACTATGCTGTTCCCTTGGAACTACAATTGTGATCATCGTCCGAAAAAAAGGATTAGTGGTCGCTTATGAACTTGCAGAAACTGGTCTTGAGTTAATTGCTCAGGAAAATGTTGGTCACTTTGTTGTTGATGCAGTTATGAGATATTCTGCTGCAGAAGGAGGCGCCGAAATTGTTCTGCTTATGTCGGATGAAGATAATCCAAAAGACGGGCGGGTTGGAACATTTTGCTTTAGAACGGCACTGTAAGAATATTGAAAACCATTTGAATACGATTATTCACGACTTAGTCGAGGCAAAACTTCGTTTGTCTTCTGAAAGCACGCAATAATAGGTAGTTCACAATCCCCTGCCGCGCGGTTCCGTCCCATTACTATCTTTCTCCTTCTACTATTTTCTGCCGATGTACAAGTATAACCGGTACTCGCACCCTACCAGGTACCCCAAATAGCTGGCTCTCATTAGAGTGGTAATACTGGAGTCTGCGAATTTCGCGACTTCGTTAGTCCCTTGAAAAAATAACTTTAAGAAAAAAGCAGGAATATAGAAATGAAAAACAACGCTTTCAACTATACGGAACCCATTTTGAAACTCTTGCTTTGGAATTGGGATGCGGTTCCGCAAGCATAAAGACGAGGCAGACCAGTCGGTACCAACAACGGTAGAGCTGCCATTACATGGTTCAGATGGAGAGGACGATGACGTGGATAACCTGCCGTCTCGATTGGCTTGCAAGCTCAAGATTCAAGCAGCCATTCGAAAACGGGATCATCTTGGTATTGTGCGGATAAAGGTCCCTGATTTTTCTGCTGAAAACCAAGTCCCTGCTTCTATCATTTGTGTCCTCGACATCAGTGATTCAGGTGATCAACCTTCCTGTTTGCACATCATCAAGTATGCTGCAAGGAAAGTAGTGAAAACTCTGGGTCCGAATGACCAGCTGTCCATTGTGACATATTCCAACGAGGGTGCAGTTCTTATGCCGTTTACGAAAATGACCGCGGAGAATAAGCCTTCAGCCCTCCGTCTGCTGGAGACTCTCGAACCGACCGGCAAGTCCAATCTTTGGGGTGGACTCTTGCAAGCAATTAAGACGGCCACCGGAAAAGCGGCAGAAATTTTGGTCTTAACCGACAGTGTTCCAGATATCCACCCTCCACGTGGAGAAGCTGAAAGCTTCATTCGCTTAAAGCAAAAGCACTTGCAATGGAGATGTCGGTTATCTACTTTCGGTTTTGGATACAACATTGATAGTCGACTTCTGTATTCCCTGGCATCAGAAGGCGACGGACAATTCTGCTTTCTACCAGACAAATCTTTCGCCGGCACTGTTTTCATGAGCGCGACAGCGAATATACTGAGCACAGCGATCTACTCAAGTTTCCTGTATTTCGATGATAAACACAGAAATCCATGGATTGACGACAGCTTTGATGCGGAGGCTGAGAATCCATCGCAACTCTGCATACAAATTCCTAGTCTTTCTTATGGTCAGACTATAGATGTGCTTGTAAGCAACGATATATCTGTCTACTCCAAATGTCGCGAACTGGATGGGTTGCTTGGAGGGAAAGCAGACTTCGTAACCACGCTTGACATTGAAATAGCCCGACTGCGAGGAAGGCTGGTGTCAATGGTTCAAAATGCAGAAGAACGCTTCCACGCAAATGACCCCAATGCTTTGTCTTTGGCTCAGAAAGAATGCCAAAAACTGATCGGCGAAGTTAATAATGTGTCGCAAAAGGCCGCATTTCTAGCGAGCGACGAATATGCTGTTCGTTTGCGAGCCATAGAAGCTGATTTGACTGACAACGTGACGAAAGCATATAGTCGAGAAGACTGGCACACCATTTGGGGAAGACACTACGTCCTATCCCTCATCAGGGGTCACGAGCTACAACGAACGACAAATTTCAAAGATCCCGGTTTACAGCAATATTCAACCAAGACACTGAGCCTCATTCGAGGGATGGCAGACAAGGAAATGTCAAAAAGTCCAGATCCTAAACCTTGGTTTCAAATCCCCCAAAAGAGTGGAAGTTGACCACTTCCTCGTATTGCGTCATGTAAACCAAAACCGAATCGTTTAGCGGCGTGAGTTTTACTTCGGACGATTTGGTAGACTTTGTTGAAGAATATATCAATTCATCTGTAGCAAGGATGGCTTCGTCAACGAAAGTAGGTCTCCTATGCATCTCAAGAGTCCGCCCATCGCATGGAAAGGGACCAACGCAAACTTCAATCTCTGCAAGGACGATGGCCTGATTGAAGTGTTCAAAAACGAGATGATCAAAAATAGGCAAGGATTAATAATTTTTAAAAATCGACCGATACATATGCGAAGCGGCTACTAAATTGGTTTTCACTCATAGAAAACACGAAATCAGGCAGAAACACGATCTGAACGCAGCATCTGGTGACCATTGGGTGCTTCAGAATTTTCAGCGCCGTCACTTTCCCAAACATTGATGTTCTGGACAAAGCCACTAACTTGTCCAGTTTCAGGATCTCGCCTTCCTGGGTTGGTTCCCAAGTGGACGCGACCGTGATTCCAACCGTACATGGACCGGAGGTCTTGGACGACCCTACTAGATCCAAAATACGCATGTTTGGCAACGGGATCAGAGATGCCATGTCCAAGGGCGATTGCTTCATAAGGACCCAAGGGCACAGCACAGTCACTGTACAAAACGAAGTTGTAGACCATCTTGCAGGAATAGAGCTTTGCCGTGCCCAAGTTGGCAGGAAATTCCCACTTCATAGATCCTTTCTTTCGGATTGGATGCCATGGTGTGACCAAGACGCCACCTTCAAGCTCCACCAACTCTTCCACCCCATTGTCACATTCTGTAGTGACAACGCAACGCACCTTCACTGCTCTTGAACCTAGCTGGAGAGTATCACCGGGGCACACTGAGCTTACTGGCACGAAGCGGCCATCTACCATACGAACACTGCCTCGAGCCAAGCACCCAGCCGCTGCATTATAGTACGTAGACATGGATGCAACAGGCCGAAAACGGCTGCTTTCAACTCTTCGAGATGGCGTTGGTGGCGGGATCTTGCAAAAGATTTCTTCTGCTTCATCGCGAATCATTCCAAATTTTGAGGTGGCATAAATTTGAAGGCCAGGGTCTTTGAAGTTAGTGCATCGCTGCAACTCGTGTGCCCGAGCAAGGGATAAAAGATAGTGTTTTCCCCACTTATTGTACCAATCAGCGCGACTGTATGCCTCTGTGATCTGGCCTGTCAAATCTTCACGAATTGCCTTCAAGATCGTGCGACTATTTGATTCAACATTGACTGATTCTTCAAGAGCCAAATCGAATTCAGCAACAAGTTTTGTGATCTCCTGTTGAGCAACCTGCAAAGCATTGCCTTCCTTCCTAGTGAAACGTTCCTCGGCACTTCGAATTAATTCCACCATGGCATGCCGAAGCCTGGGTACTTCCCAGTCAAGTGAACTCGCTGGAGCGTCCCAGCTGATGTCCGCCCCATGGTCCTCTTTCTTAACGATTAGGTCCAAAGTATGCCCAAACGACAAACTTGGTAGAGATTTTGCTTGCTGCTGAGGTGGCGTTGTCTCATCGTCTTTGTTCATATGGATTCTTGCTACCCCGTTCTCTTCGAAGACCAGTGTGCTTTTCCCCAGAGCAGTACTCACCACAAAGGAAGTGGCATTAATGAAAACAGTGCCAACAAAGGATGAATCAGGAATAAAAAAGAATTGCCCATCTCCTTCAATCGCAAGGTCATTCAATAGCTTGCTGTCCAGACAGTATCCAAAACCAAAAGTAGAGATTCGGTAGTTGCATTTTGGAGTCTTTGTCTTGTAGCGGGTGAAGGTCTCAAGCTCGCCTCGAGGTGGATGAATGTTGGGAACACCATCCGTCAGTAGAAAGACATCAGTGGTCTGAGTCATCTTGTTGGCTAGTTCCATTGCTTGTAAGAGACCGTCCCACAAATTTGTGCTTCCCCTAGTCCTGAATTCATTGACGACCCTAGTCGCCATGTTTTTATTGGCGCGGGTCATCTTGAGAAAGGGCAATCGCAATGTAGCTTTATTTGCATAGGTTATAATGGCGAGGCAATCTTCGGGACCTAGAATTTCAATCACGGTCTTGGTGGCGTGCTTCACAATGTCCATCAAACTTAATCCCGAGTTCCCCTCTTGATCTTCTTGAGTAGTGGCTGCATCGTCCATACTATAGCTCTCGTCGATGACGCATATAATGGAAGCTGGCAAGCGACGCTCCGACTTGTCATCTGGAACTACGATCTTTACTGCGCCCAACCCGTCTGGTCCAGAGATAATGCTTTGGACTCGAGCTGTCTTTGCAAGTTCCATCAAGGCTTCTTGGTTTTCAAAGTCAGCTTCGTCATCAGACACAGTCGGCGAAGTGTTGGCACTCTTGACAGATCCTTCCTCTTCTTGAGACTCGGCAATCAGATTCTTGAGTGCACGATTGGGAAAGAGTTGATCCAAAGTCAATGGGTTGCGGGTGATGGGCGAGGTGGAGTTTTGTTCCAGCCATTCTTCAATGGCTTTCTTTTCGTATGTGTTACCTTCGTGGTCCACAACAGGGTCAACAAAGGGCTCATTAGTAATGGGACAGACCCCAAAGGCGTCCGCATCTTGAGTCTTCATGATTCTACCTACAAAAACACAGGAAGCGATCTTTTGGTTTTATGAGCATCCTCCGAACACCCTCACATGTGTCAGGAACCAAACCCGCGTTCGGCAAAAGGTATTGTTTAGGCTCCTCCCAATGGCACGACGCCGAAATTGATTCCTGCTTCATCGGTCGATCTAAGGCCACTTCCACGCGAACCTGAAACCGATGACTGATGATATGACTTTTCCGGTCCAACTTTTCGGGTGTCCGTCATCAGTCGTGGCAGAAAATGCATTTCCACACGACAAACCGGAAACTGACGACAGATTTGTATTATTGGACGTCTGCCTGTCCAGCCGTATCAGAAGCTCCATCCAAAACATCCATCGCACGACGGAACAACATCTATGTTGCTGTCTCTTCATAGGAAGACCGTTGCTGTTGGGCCGCTCAAGACAGGACTAGCATACTTTGGGGCCTTTAGACTGACTGCTCTGGCGCCTTTAGACTGAATGCTTTCGCGCCCACTGAGGATTTGATTAGAATTTGAATATGAAATGAGCGCCCAAAAAAGCCACGAAAATGACACAACAACTAACATGATGGCCCGATGTATTGAAACCAAAGACCCACTGGTGTCATTCCTCACCCCAAGTTTTGTGATGCAACTTCTGTGGAATTTCCTGAGGACCCTACTGACCCCGCAACTGGGACTCCTGTACGCCATCTAACCGTGAACAGACAAGAGCAACGCACTCTTGACAAGGCACAAGCCAAAGCGAACAAGATAGTGATACTATGTCAGTGTGTGATACAAAAAGGATGAAGATGACGGCATTGAAGACTATTCATGCTGGTTTGCTGAAGCGACTCAAGCGCTGCAAGTCTGCTAATCAAGAACGTCTTTTGGAAAAGAAGCTTGATGAGATGGACCACAAGATGCTTTTGGAGGCGGGAATTGTAGAAGAGGAGGAGCCTGACGAACCTAACGAATTCGACAGGGTAACAACTACTGGCTCCCTTTCAATTACTGGTAATCCGTTAGCTGGTATTAGTGGTAGCGCGTCATCTCCCATTCCCATTGAGACTGCAGTCTCTTCCACTTCGGATGATGACGACGAAATCCCTACTTGGACCAGCAATTAGCTAGTAATATGGTATATAAACAAGGTCAATGTTTCATTTCGTTGTTAGTCATCTATGTTCATTAAAATCTTTTCTAAGGGTGTCCCTGCTGCAGCTGAAGTGAGCAACCAAAGCATCAATGCGCTGTGCACGGCCAGTAACGAAATTCTCAGTTTCGTCCTCCTCCTGCAATTCGTTTGCATCATGTACAATGCCATCATACTTATCAAAGTGGTGGTTTATGCTGTGCATAATGCAGCAACAGTGGAAAGCAGTTTCGATTGTCTCCTTGTCATTGAACCTTGAAAGATTTTTTAGACAAGCGAACCTCGCCTTCAAGGTAGCAAATGAACGTTCCATATCTTTCCTAAGACTTTCAAGCCATTTGGACCAGCGATAGTCTGCTCATCAGCGTTCTTGATGTAGACACCATTGTAGAATGACCCATTGTAGGGATTCCTTGCTACTCTTGGAGCTCTTGGGCCCCTGCCCCTCATATCTTGCCTTTCATAACCAGACTCGGATGATGATTCTTCATCGTCAAAACCGAAATCGAACAAATCTGACACGATCCCAAACTCCAGGAAAAAGTCGTCCATGCGGAAGCCGAAAATGTGTTCAAAGACATAGAATGGGTCGCTGATTGTGGAGCTGCCACCACTCATGCTTGAGTCGAGACTTGAGTCGAGACTTGAGTCGAGGCTTGAGTAAAGGCTTGAGTCAAAGGCTTGAGTTGGCGCTTGAGTCCATGCTAGAGTCAGTGCTTGAATCAATACTGGCAGACATTCCACTGCTGCTGTTCATGCAGCTGTCGCTTGACTTCTCGCTTGAGCTCATGTTGAAAAATAGTGATGAAAATGATTTTATAGTTGCATTGGGTTCGGTGGAAATGGCCAATTTATCAGTTTCTGATCAGGATTTTCAGCAAACTGGCCCAGTTTTGGAGGGAAAATGATCGTGTGGAAACGATTTTTCTTCAAAACGGAAACTGCGCGCAGAAAAGTCCGGCCAATCGTCAGTTTCAGGTTCGCGTGGAAGTGGCCTATAATCAAAGGTGACAAGGCCCGTTAACAGTTTCCTGGTCAGACATCGCTGAAACCCGCCTGTATGTCGTACGTAGAAGCGAAAAATGGATCTGACTGTAAATCAGTTTGACTCATTGGTCTACGTCAGAGTTTGTACCACCAAGTCTACGAAATGTATTGTCTGACCAGGAAACGGTTAAGCATGCGCGAGCGAAAAAAAAGTTCTGGGACGGCCGGGAAAATCAACATTTACTCCCAAGAATTGAATGCTAAATTTCTATTTCCCGGTCGTTCCAGTAGTGACGGAATTCTCTTGATGCTTTCGTGTCACCAAACTGTCAAAAAACACGACTAATTCGAGAACCCATCTTGTTTGGGCAACAACAACAACATCGTACAGCAGTGACAAAGACAAGATATTCTCCTAGATTCATCATTTAGCTTATTCCTATAGAAAGTGCATGTATGTAGGTTGTAGATTATCGAGAAAATGAAAGGCATAGCGTATCATGTGTACGCAAAACACTGGGTGTCAAGGTTCGTTGCACCTGTTCTTGTGTGTCTGTGTCGCCTGCAAAAATAAATTGCCCGTAGTCTTCCTAACAGAAGACGTTGGCCCTCTACCATTTGAATTTGAGGTATCTGGGCTCACTGCGAGCAGGTTGACTACCGTCTAAACGAGTCACTGTTTGAAACTGAATGTTCGGAGCTCCACCATTCTTCTTCTTGTTTGTAGATTCATGATTTGTCCGAGAAGCAGGTCTAATCCGCTGACTTCGTACATAGCTGCCGCTCTCTGCTTGTGCAAACGCCAAAAGAAGGAATAAAATGCATAGTAGAAAGCGGGTAAACATTGACAGTAGCAAATAAGAACCTTTGAATGATTACTCTTTTCTTTTCTAAAGATTGAAAGAAAATTCATTGTTAGCAAACGCAAACGCGAACAAAAGACACAAATGTAACAACGACAGTGGAGGATTACGAATGTGGCGAAGGTCTTGATCTTCTCTCTCAGTTGCTGGACATACCTGGAAGACAGGAAAGAAAGGAACGTTTTGACAAGTGTGAGAGCAGTAGCAAAATTGCAGTTCTTACGAAGCCGGAAAAAATCAAAAGTTCTTTTTTCTGGTGGGCGTTGTTTCCAGCGAAACCGGGCACACTCGCGTTGCATGGTGATGTCAAAAATCTACCAATCGTGAGCGGTCGTGGTAATCGCTGGTATCTTGTAGTCGACGTTAGTCGTAT
Source organism: Cylindrotheca closterium (assembly GCA_933822405.4). Classification (NCBI taxonomy): domain Eukaryota; phylum Bacillariophyta; class Bacillariophyceae; order Bacillariales; family Bacillariaceae; genus Cylindrotheca; species Cylindrotheca closterium. The sequence continues at coordinate 10,372 of CAKOGP040000602.1, read as the reverse complement.
TTCAAGAAAAACAAAGGAATGAAGCGGAACAGAACAAAGCCATTTATTCCTACTCCGTGTGTTATTTACTGCAACTAGTTTCAACGAGCGCTACAACCTACTAATACTCGTTGTAAGCTCTGTCTCGTTTCTTTCCATCAAGGCCAATACTCCAGCAAGGGCACCCCAGTGATAGAATCTATCGCCAGTACATTCAGTTGAATTGTGACGGGGCGAATAGTTTTCACAAATTCTCCCTTTCTTCTCCCAGAGATTCAAGAACATGTCTGACATTTGATTCGCCAGCTGATATTTGGCCAAGGACACTTGAGGCAAATGACTGTAGTTGTCTAGTGCCCAGTAGACCAAAATGCTCATTGGACCCCATACATAGCCACGCCAATTCCCAAGCCCGGAAAAGGCTGGATCGTCGGCCGATATGCTGGGTAGGCCCCACCAACAATCCTCCGTACGTCGACCAATACAGAATCGAGTTTCATTGGTCAGCCAATGTTCCACCATAGAGCCTACTTGAGCATCAGTTGCCACCTTGCTCAATAGAGGGTAAAAGCTTGTAGGTGACCGGCGCTTGTAAAAGGTTCCATTAACGAACATGTTGGTGTAGATCCCATAATCGGGGTCCCATAATTTTTGTAAGCTTTGACGTAGAAGCTTTGCTCGGTGTTTCAAATTGTTCGGATCTTTACCAATCAAACTTGCGAGCGTTATCAACGACTCGCATTCCTGCAAGACTAGCGATGTCATGCCAACATCATAAAGTTGCATCAAGTTACCCTTGAAAAAGTTTCCATCGTACATTGGGCTATTGTCCAGCCCACTTTCATATCGAGCCCCTTGCATTGTGTTGGTGCTATGCGAATTGGGATACAAGACCGGATCGCTCCCCAGAACGATGAAATCATCTAGTCGTCGGTTGGACCAAAACCAATCCATTTGTATTGCCAAGTCATCCCAAAGATAGTCGACGATCCATTTGTCGTCAAATTTTTCGGCAAGGAACAACAAAACTTTGGCTGCAAGAGGTGGTTCCGTGCGGTCTTGACTCTTGGCCCCGCCAGCACTAAAGTTAGGAATGAATCCTTTTGCAGTTCTGGATCGAACCACTTGGATCAAACTAGCATAGGCCAAATCCTTCTTCCTCCGTATACCCATCATGTAGGCGACTAACACATTATCTACACGGTTTCAAGAAGAAGAAGAGGACGAAAAAATTGAGTGATAGATATCACATAGCGGCGCCCAGAGCACACAAAGGAGAACATCATTGTAAACCAGCACTCACCCCAATCAAAGAGAACGTATTCGTGTTCTGGTAGAAGAGCGGGCATGCAAAGTGCCTTTCCCCATCCCCGCGAAACAGGAGCAATTAAAGTGCGCTCCATAGGAGTGTAGATCAAGTTGTAATATATTGCAGCATCGATTCCCCTAATAAGTGTTGCCAACTTAGAATCTTGAAGCTGATTTTGAATCATGGTCACGTCTTGGGTTCCCTTTTTCATGCAGTCATATTCGGTTTCGTCCATTTCTGTGGAATCAAAGCCGTGAACAGTGAAGGAATGCCCAGCTTCTGGCACCGGCACCATGATGATCCGATTGGATTCTTCAACAGGAAAACCAGAGGACCGACCTAGGCTGCAGGCACAGAATGTGATCGAGCGCAAGCCAACAGCTGACACAGAAATGGAGGACGACGACGACGTCACAATACTTCCGCGTCGAGCAGGAAAGTAGGCAACATCAGCACTGAAACGAATATAACCATTGGTGGGGGCAGACGTCGAGTGAAAAGTCAACTCCATCGAGTCATTTGGCCCGAATCGATACGTGACTTCCAATGTTGCATTTTGAGCTGGATATCCAACTTCGAATTGCATAACCTCTGCAGTATTTCTTGCTGGTGTGACTGAAGCAACCAAAGGTCGGACAGTGGCTGGAATTTTCGGTGATTTATCGCAACTTGACGATGAGTCAGAGATGCCACAAAATTCCCATTTCAAACGAATCCCTTCCGGAAGCAATATAGCTTCCTGGAGCGAGTTGTGATTATACAGCCCCCAACCATTCTGAAGTTGCTGCGCAAGCCGGATGCGGCGTTGCTCTAAAGGAGAAACAGTGCTTTTGACTTGACGGAATATACTCCTCGTCGCGTGGTTTTGTGAAGACACTGAAATAATATCGGCAACGATGTTCGTCAAAGAAAAGCGTTCATTTTGTGGCCAAAACTCGCCATATAAGACCCATTCCGTTCTTCGAGAGCTCACAACGATGGGAGTATGGATTGACCCATCCATTTGCATTAATGTAGTAATATTGTAGAAACCGGATTGACACACCAAATGATCATCCAGCCAAAAGAAACCTGGCACATTCTCCTCCACATTGTCTTCGTCCTCATCATTTTGTTGTCGTAAATTACTTTGGGTAGGACCACAGTCGACGTAAATGCTGCTGCTTTTCGGCATAGCCGGGTCAGCCACCACTGGAATAGATCCCATGACCCGGACAGAAACCATTCCAGGTATGGATACGGTCGAGTCATAATCCAGGGCCCATTCTTCAATGGGCATGCCGACCATAGCGGTATTGTCGTATGCTTGTAGCGTCACCTGCTGAGCATTTCCACTAGTGAAAAACTCCGACGATAATAATAGTAGGATAAGACATTCTTTCATTGCGAATCTACTGCCAGTCGGAAATAGTAGGGGAATGCAAGGCATCACTTGATTGGGCGTCGTCGTCAAGATGGGACAAAGCAAGATATAAAATAATTCGAGCCCGAAGAGAGTTGGCGGCACTACTATTACTGCTACTACTGACTGGAGTTAGCTACCCTGTACTTGCATTGCGAATGAACGGTGGACAAGCACGAAGGGAGATCTTTGAAAAATGGACTTGTTTGCCTTTGGCATCGAACTCCAATAAGGGTCTATATTGGTCCATAATTCTGTAGCAAACGTCAATCGACTCAATCGAATACAAATTGCGCGTCAATTTTCTACGGACCTTTTACACAAAAAATGTAAGGCACTTCGATCAATTTCGGATAGACGGCAAGACCGACGAATGCTTCTTTCGAGGCATAGTCATAAGCGTCTGCACGTCTTCCGATTTCAGCCAATCACATTTATTCTATCTAGTCGATTGACGGCCTCGGCTGGAGATGCTCTAAAGGTTGTACAATTTTATGTAGAGGTATGATATATAATATGTAGGTGTGTCTAGCACACAAGAGTCACGGTACTATGGCTCTAAGAGTGTGAGTCAATGCCGTAACCTGTCTCTTGATGATTACACATTTGCCACCCGAGGCTGGCGACTGGTGGTGCCGTCCTCACTCGTTGTGGTGGTTGTTGTTGTAGTCTTCTTACCGCTTCTTGTTGACTTCTTCTTCTTCTTGGTGTTCACACCACGACCGGGAGCAACAATATCCTTTTCCTGGACACAGGCCATGACGAACTTGTCGACAAGAGTATCTACCTGGGAATAGAAAAGGTTTTCAGCTCGTCCGAACAAGGTACTACTTTTTCTGCTTGACGGAAGATCCTTCTCTTGGATATTGTCAGTAGAAGAGTCAAAGGTATCGTCAAAGTAGGATCGTTTCCGGTTGGCATTAGAATCTTGGCTATAGAATGTTTCAAAGGACTCCTCCGGGTCCACAGGAGGATTCGTCTTGTTGGGATCAAAGGCAATTTGCGACACAAGAAAGGAACTGGATAGGTTAGACGTATTGCAAGTTTTGGGGGTATCTACTTCGTTTTCCACTCCCGTGGAAGGAACCAAATGCCCAAAGTAAATGGCATTGTCGTCCCCAAATAACTTTTTCTGAGGCGGAGTGTCGTATTGAAATGGTGCTTCCGACAAGAATGCTTGCTTATCTGGAGTATCGAAAAGATCCTTTTCATTCACATACTCCGCCGTGTTCTTACTGTTTTCTTGTTCTTCTGATGATAGAATCGTCTCACAATCGGCATCTTTTCGAAGAATCTTGGGTGGTGTCGTAATAATAAGACATGTCTGCTTCGTTGGTCCGCCTGGATGATTACACTTTTCACAAATTGCTAAAGGTGATTCCTCGCTGTCGTTCTTCATTGGAATTGGAGATAGGGGCATGCCAAAATTTGACAAAACTGCGGATGTGTTGTTGTTGTTGTTGTTGTTGTCAAGCTGCTGCTGCTGCTGTTGTTGTTGTTGTTCCTTGAAGATCTTTCGTTTCTCTTCAAAATCTTTTGCCATTTGACGGACGCTGGGAAGAGACATGTTACTGCTCTGCTCTGTCGGCGATGTATCAGTTGATATGTTCACAGCGGATAGTTCTAATGCCTTTTCGAAGGATGCATTCAATGTGCGACTGCAAGAAGCCAGAGTTTCTTCGTTCACTTTTCCATATTGCTGATTTCGTTGTTGTTGTCGTTGTTGTTGTTGTCCGATCACTGTCATCATCGGATGATTCGTGGTCGAAGCCACCATTGCATTGCTCATCCTTGTACTGGTGATTTATAGTATTGTAGTCACCCAAGATGATGATGATGATGATGATGATGATGATGATGATGATGATCAAGGTTGACCGAAAAAACGTGATTGCAGAAGTGGATGCAAATTGTGATGAGAATCAAATTTCAAAATCTTTTGTTGGATTCAAACACTTATGGATCACCTTTTTGAATCCATTCCCGAGCCGAGCGCGCAATCCTTTTGAGTTGACGACTTACATGACTAAATATCGACGTGCGGTGTACAGACGTCGAGAAAAAAGATTGACGTTGAGAGGGAATTGGACGTTCGCAACCATGAAAAGTAAATAATGCGACCAAATACTTATTCAACGGAAAAAATGGGACATTACCCGCCATCCTGCAGGCTCATTCGTCACGCCTTCGAGCCAATTTTTACGGCCACAACGTTGTTTCTCATTATTAATACAGTCTCATCAACAGATTTTTTGAACAGGACGATGTATCGAACCATCCGAAAACGAATCCAGCCCATTGCAAGAAATAATAACAATAATCGTAATAATAATGACACTCAAGATGACAACGATTACGCCGATGTTCCCTTCGATGAGAGAATAAACCAAAAAGTAGTCAAGAAGCAAATAGAAATGAAATCGGAATCCTTGTGTCGGCCACGGTCGATTGGTTTGTTGGCCTTACGACAACGACAAAAGCAAAAGCAGACGCAAAACGAAGGAGTGGCCATTGCGAGGGCTTCGACTTATAATGCTGAATGGAAGAATTCTCCAAGAAGAACACGAGCGGGCCTCATTTCTCGAACGACAGCGGCGAGCAAACGAGACCAGACGACTCCGGACCTTGTCCCACCAGAGACAACAACAACGACGACATTAAGAACAAGAGTCATCTATACCCCACTTCCTACAAGGTCCGAAACACCGAAGAACAAACCAGATCCTACCCCACAAGATGCTTCTTCTAATGTGGTGCAAGAGAACAATGATGATTCTTCTTCTTCCTCTTTTTGCAGTAAGTATACTACCTCGGACGACGATGACTATACTTCCTCCTTTGGGTCGGGCGTCTCGTCGCTCTCTGGTGTCTTTGCAGACGTGCAAAGTTCAAATTTTGATGATGATACTACCAAGTTGTTGGAGGATGCCTCACACTTGCAACAAGAAGGAGAAACCACGTTGGGGGATACTAATACGACGCAGCATGATTCCATGGAAGATGACGATTGTGATATTCATGATGAAGAATACACAAGCTTTCGAAGGAACAACAACAATGCAAACTGTCGAATGATTTGTTTTGTGGATGACGCCTCGGACAGCGTTGGTTTGGAAGACTTTCTCGACACGGATACAAATCGGCACAGAGGAAAACCAAAACAACAGAGCAAAAGTCAAGAGAAAAAGAAGCAAATGAAGCTGCAACCCGAGAAAACAAAATCAACCCTGTCCTATTTTTGCGAATCATTGGATTGCCTTGGACTATGGAAAGGTTTGTGCTGGGGGAACGAAGATGCTACCGGTACCGTTGGACTCACTGCTGAGGTCAAGGGTTGAAGATACCATCATAGATTCGTTCATCATTATTTTACAGTACTTATTGCAAAAGGGCTACTGCAATGTTATAACTACAACAACCATAGATTATACTACTGTAATGAGCTCTACATCAATGAGAGAAGTAAACGTACGATACTGGTACTGTACCGGTAGACGCCTCACTCATACCATACCGTGTATTAGAACGACGGCCGATACGAAGTCATTATTTTTGTCCTCGGTGTAGGAGTTGCAGTTTTGACCGTGAAAGGCCTGCATGCGCATTGTCCGTGCAAACAATCAGCGCGCAAAAGATCCAACCTCGTTTCCAAAATGCACGTACCGATACTGGTACTGGTAACAGGTACCTCCACCTCCACCTTCCTTCCAATCAGTGAAAGAACCTGCACACCCAAGCAAGCATACCAGTATTACCATGGACCAAAACGACAACAACAGCAACAACAACAACAACAACAACGACAATAACAATAACAGCGACAACATTTCACAAGAAGAACCATCGTCCACACCCTACCAATTGGAACGTGATTATGACGACGATGACGACGCAACAAAGACAACAACAACAAGACGACCCTCCACTCTTTCTTCCTTTCTAGCACTTATCGTAGGCGGTTCTTTGATGATTGCCATGGTCTTTTGGTTTACTTTGGCTTTTTTAATCGCTTCCATATTGTTTTTGGGACTAGTACTATATTACAATCGGTCTAATCGTCCTTTTGCAAGAACAAGAAATACTGCTGCTACCATTGACTCCTCGAGTCTACCACCACCACCATCATCATAATCATCATCATAGGCCCATGCCAACAAAACAAAAGTTATTCAAGAATTTAACGAGTATGCTACTACGAAAGACGATTACATGGCTGGTGGTCTATAGCCTTCGGTACAATCACTCGAGATTGGGCTTTTGGCAGTAGCAGTGGTACTGGAGCCGCGGTTAAAAGTTGATGGATCACGCCACAACAACCCCGACTGACTCTTGCATTCACTTTCCAGGCCAAGCTCGACAGCTGGCAACTGGAGTCATCGGGAAAGGGTAGCAACGATTCCAAAGCTGGCCAAGCAGGTTTTTCCTTGTTCCATCCTTGTTCCATCATCCACCCAACTCGGAAGGCAAGCAACAACATTACCAGAGTTCAAATGAGGGTTCCAGAGAAATCTGCTGCTGGGAGGAGATCCGAAAAATTTTTTGCGCAAAAATTGCCTGTGGACGAACAGTGCCAATCCAAATTCAGCGACCAACCTAGTACCTACTTTAAGCGACAGGGTCCCTGTCGAACGAGCTCGTCGACGATTGTTCCTCCTCATTTGACACCGCCACGATAAACTCAAAGGACAACATATACTTCGATACAAAAGATCGGATAAGCGGCTGCTGTTCCTTCGTGTGGACAAAATCAAGCAACTCCAATGCGTAACTACAATTCGTTTTGTAACATCTCTGCGGGAGGGTGGTGGTCGAAATAGCGACAGGAGTGACTCTGTGGTATGGCGCCATTTATTTCCTTTTCGCTCTCTGTAGAGCTCTTATTCCCCTCAGCAGAACTAAAGTAGGGGAACCACTTTTCCTCCCTGCGCGATGTGAGCTCTGACTGGATTCTTCGGGGAAGGTGGTAGTAGTGGTAGTAGTGGTAGTAGTGGTAGTAGTGGTAGTAGTGGTAGTAGTGGTAGTACTGCCGTGTTCTTTATCATCTGTATTTCTCTGTCCTCGTTGCTTCTCATTCTGAACGAACGATTTTGGACACAACCAAAATTCCACGCAAAAGCGATGGCTAAAGCTAGATGGAAGGTCTTCTCTTCTTGAATTGTCTACAGTTGTCTCAAGAAGAAGATACTTCGCATCGCCAGGATCTGCATCTTTCAAACCAAAGGAACGTCCATGAAGGGAATGAATGAATCAACTAAATCAGTCAGGATGGAAACAACAACTTTGCTGCGGCTCGAAACCAGTTTCGAAATATGCTTGAGGATGCATGTATCTACAGTATATTGTGGCATGGAAAGGTCTTTTTGCGGGCCGTCATGGTCCAAGGTAAAAAGTAGGAGTTGCCAAAATGTGGCACTGCCAGCACGATGTGCACGCGCGTTCAAGCCAGCATGTCGTCACTCACTCTTGTGAGAAGGAAAGATTTTGGCCAAAAAAAATGCTGTAAAATCCATCCAAGTCATCATTATTTCCCACAGCACCAAGTGCCGTACCTTTATTAGTAGTGTTCCTCCACCAACCAACCAACCAACCAACCAACCATCCATCCATCGATCCATCGATCCATCAATACCTCACCACAGAGGAGCGAGCAAGGCCAAAACGCACACAAATACTCGACCAAGCATACCAGAAACAGTTGACAGTTGACAGTAAAATTAAAATACCATGAACCATACCAACAACAGCAACAACAACAACATGGCACAACTGAATGAGCCTTCTACCCCCTACAACTTGGAAAATAACGATGACAATGCGAATGCTACTGCGAATAATGATCATGATTATGACCCATCACAGATGCAGAGTGAGAATCCATCACCATCACCCCCTGGAGCATCCAAACTTCAATCCTTTCTAATACTTGTGGCAGGCTTGGCGTTGATTGCAACTTTCGTCTTGGGGTTCACCTTGGGATGGCACACGGCCGTGGTGATCTTGGCCATGTGTTTTTGGGGTGTCGTTCTGTACCATTTGATGTTTACGAGTGAGGTCATTAGTCCCTTTTGGATTTACAATCAAGTGGCCAAGGCCAAACTCAAAGTCATTCAAGAACCTCGGATGTATACTCAAGACGACATGGCCCTGGAGGGTGGTATTGGTGGTGGTATTGAGAATATGGGAGCACCTACTACCCGTGATTGGACTTCTGCCAGTGGAGCCTATATAGAGTTGGACGGTGGCATTGGCCGAGAAATCCAATTGGTCTTTGCCTCGCCAGTGACAAGACCTGCTGGTCGGTTCTGGAGCAAGCCCAAATCCTTAATGTGGACGATTTCAGGATATGGCAGTGATTTTGTGGTGAAAGAAGGTTTGATCAGTGAGACGGGCAAATCGTATTGGGTCGAGAAACACGATTTTGCCGAGAATGGTAGTCGAATTTTGAGGCTCGTGCAAGGTACTTGGGACTATCAGACCCACGAATTTGTGGGCGATTACATAGATTCCGATGGTTCCATGGGATCGTATCCCACGTTGGCGAAACAACAAAAGTAGTAATTGTGACAATGACTCGATGAATGAATGAATGAAAGAAAGAATGATTGACTAAGTATTTGAATCAATCAGGACCGGAAGAAGCGTGTACAGTACAAGTATTTGCCTCAATCATAAAAGCCACGATGCGGTGTGGAACTACATGGTGCCATTGAATACCTTTGTTATATATTATGTTATAAAATTGTTTCCCACAGGTTTTCTTTTTTTTTAAAACTTTAATGTGAAGAAGAAGAAGAGAATTTTTTTGAGTGAGTGCTCGAGATGCTGGACCAACAACCAAGCATCCCCAAATGTAACACTATTTTTTAAAATAGTAATTGTTCTCGGAACAAAGCTTCCACATGTTTGTTTCTATTGATGAAAATAATAATAATATTACATTGTATTAATAATAATGGACAATATGAAAATATTAATGTACAACTCAATACCCTTCTACCATCCCCTTGCCTCACTTCTCCCCACTCTCACTCCACATGTTTGTTTCTATTGATGAAAATAATAATAATAATACATTGTATTAATAATAATGGACAATATAAAAATATTAATGTACAACTCAATACCCTTCTACCATCCCCTTGCCTCACTTCTCCCCACTCTCACTCCACATGTTTGTTTCTATTGATGAAAATAATAATAATATTACATTGTATTAATAATAATGGACAATATAAAAATATTAATGTACAACTCAATACCCTTCTACCATCCCCTTGCCTCACTTCTCCCCACTCTCACTCCACTCACTCCCTTTATCATCGTAATTTTTCGTTTTCATACCAAACTTCTTTGAGAATTGGTGAAAGTAGTAGAAGTAGTTGTAGTGCTACTGCTGCCCGCTTCAAATTCTGTACTCTCACTAGTACTACTACTACTACTGTTTGTTGTACTTGCCACATTCGTTGCTGCTGCTGCTGCTCTGGCATTGGGATTGTAGGTGGACCATTCACTTTCGAGCATATCCTTCTTCACGGCCAATTTGGAATTGCGTTCGAAGGTTTCTTCCGATGCCAAGTATTGGGACTTGGCCAAATATTGATGATTTTGAGTTTCGGTAGTGGCCATGCTCTTGGCGTCATCTTCTTCGTCGTCGTCCATATCCAAACCTTCTAATTGGGCCG